>JAOSBK010000204.1:4562229-4577002 GCA_027568895.1 Erythroxylum shatona
ATTGAGGTTGAGTGTTGAATGAATTCCAATTGGAAGTTAAATTGCTTTGAATGATGTTGTAATAGAGAAAGTGAAGTGGGGAAAATGTTAAGTTTTGCATGAGGATAAAAATGAGTATGTTGATTCCAGGGAAATTCTAGAATAAGTGAAATAGAATTAGCCAAAGTTATCTTCTTTGAAGTTGTAGCTTGTTCTCTTATCTTTCCAACGATACTAGGTATGCAAGCTTTCGAGATCGGAGTTGAGATTTATGCTTATGGCAAGCTAGGATGTCGTGGTAAACGAAATTCCCGAACCTTTAGAGTTTGTGTCGTGATATTGGACTAGAAAAAGCTGATTTTAGGTCAGATATGAGTAATGGAGAAGTTAGGATGGATTTAGGACCCTTTGGAGGGGTCTTGGAGGATGAAAATTTTGTTTCATCCGAAAGTTACACGGTCTGCCCGTGTAAATTCACAGGGGCCGTGTATTTTCCAGCGTAGGGACAGTTTTCACCCGAAGGTTACACGACCTGACCGTGTAATTTCACACGGTCCGTGTGTTTTGGACCCCTTAACGACTGAATTTCAAATTTTGGTCTTCATTAAAGTTGTATCCCTAGATGTCTACTTTCTAATGGTCGAAAAACGAAATCAATCCGAATCTATAATGAGAGTTATGGCGTTTCCGCCAATGTATATTCAGTAGGAATTAGGTTATGAACATATCGGATTCGTTTGCCCGTAACTCCTTTGTCCGACCTCCTATTAAGGTGATTCTTAAGGCAATTGATTACTAAGACATGTATCTATCTCTCCATGAAAATTTGGATCTTTTGGAGTTGATTGGACAAAGTTTGAAGGAAAGAAAGTGAGGAGTCAGTTGGGAGACCATGATTGAGGTAAGAAACACTTTGGATTTTTAAGCATAACTTGAGCTTTAGAACTCCGATTGAGATGATTCTTTCTTCAAAGTAAACTAGAGAATTAAAGATACAATTTCTTTAAAGAAGTCAAATTGAAATCTTGGTTTGAAGATTTCCAAATTTTGTTCACAAATAGGAGAAATGAGTTCGAATATGGTGATTAAGTTATGTGGGCACACCATTGGACAAATTGTGAGGAAAATGATTGGGAAGTTATGAAAAAAAAAATATCGATGATGGTTAAGGAGACCTCATTGGAATATGTTCACATCACATGGTTCTGTTTAAGAGTTAAGTTTCGGAATCAGGCCCAATAGATACGGGTTTGGGTACCAATAGCATAGTACATGCATTTATGATGGTCCTCGCATGACTGAGTGCTTATTTGAAAAAAATTGTGTGATTGATATTTAGTTTATATATGGATATGTTTGATTAATGGAGGAAAAATATGTTTGATTAATATGTTAAAAAATTTTGCACACTAACATTATTATATGGCATGGTGTTTGTACTTAAGCATGCCCATGTTGTCACTAATATTCAGGCTTATATGTGATTTAATGACTTATACTTTTAGGTTTCAAGTGTCGATCATATGCTTATTGGGATCGTGACAAAGCTGGTATTAGAGACTAGGTTAAAAGATTTAACACCTAAGGTGTAGTTCTGCTTTAGGAATGTATCTCCTCCTTATAATAGCTTCCTTACTCATAATACTTATTTGTTCCAACTTCCAAGTAGTGGTACTAACCATGTATTTGCTTTCTTTGTTAGTATAAACACATGAGCTTGATTTCTAACCCAATTAGACTAGGACACCTATATTGAGGCCTTGACGCAAGATGAGGCTCCTACCCCCACTTCTTCTGCTAGAAGGTGAGGTAGGTACAAGACGACTAGAATTTGAGAGGCACATATAAAAGAGTCATAGGTATCATAAGGAGTCCTTGAGATGGTTGACGTTGACATGAAAGTGTTTCTAACAGGAATAGAAGCTTATAATTCCATATTCCAAGATTCAATGATGATGATGCAATAATAACAACAACAAGTCCCACCACTAGCTATAGGCTCAACATAAAAAAGGTCAGATATGTAGCTATTAATAGCATATTTGAGGTTTTGCCCCTAGAGTTTAACGGGAACAAACATAAGGAGGCCATTAATTTTCTAGATGAGGTGGACATGGGAGCCAGGAGGCTACACTGTTACAATATCCAGCTAGTAGATCTGGTGGAGATATCTTTGTAGGGAGTGTCCAAGGATTAGTATTAAGACCACTTCCTACCACACTTAGATGTAATGACTTAGTCATAGTTTAAAGAGAGGTTTATGAACTACTTCCTCTCCTTCAGAGCTCAAGAGGTACTTCGATTAGAGTTCTTAAATGTATAATAGAGATAAGATGGTGGATGGGTATACTGTTGACTTCATTCGATTAAGACGATATGACTTGTAGATTGTTTCAGATGAGCTGATGAAGAATAACCAATATGTACTCAGGTTGCAACACCATTTTGTCAATATGACTATGAGTTATTGGGGGAAGTTCTCTACTTTGGTGGACATAACTAAATAATTAGAAAGTATCCTTATAGAGCAAAGTACTTTATCTATTAGAGAGTAAAGTATGAGACATTTAACAGGACCCTTCAGCTTTCAGTAAGGACAATAGCAATAATTAAACATTCATCAGTGTATAATTAGAGTAGGAGCTCTAAACAGAGGGCTACTGGAGCATATGGTATAGTGAGATTTGGTTGTACACATTTGGGAGGATTCAAGTAGGCACCTAAAGCAGGTAGCAGTGGTAGAAAACGAAGCTTTGAACAAAACAGTCTAAGCTTGACATCCTCCATTTGCTAGCAATCTAACAAGGCACACCAAGGCCCATACTACATATCACCAGGAAGTTGTTATAGATATGGCCAGTATAGACATCTAATTAGGGATTGTCAAACAATGGGATATTAGCATATCTCTTTTAGTGTGGTGCAACCTCCATTTTAAAATCCATAAGAAGGAACACAGTTTGGTGCCTAATAGATCTAAAGGCTACAGTCAGGGACAATCGTCTAATTCTCAAGACAGGGTATTCCCCCTCAACCCTTAAGATGCACAGGCTTAGAATGTGGTGGTAATTGGTATTCTTCTCATCTTTAAATTAGAAACTATAGTTTTGATAGATAAGGGAGCAACCCATTCTTTTATATCATCTAACTTTACTATAAGACTAAAAGTAGTACTAGATAGGACAAAAGAATCCTTGTCCATATCCACACCTATTAGTGATGTCATATATGGATTTAATCTACTACTCATGTCCCATGAAGATTGATGGTAGGATAATGATAGTGAGTCTTATAATATTGTTGGTTATGGATTTTGATGTAATATTAGGGATGGAGTGACTAGTTAGTGATTATGCCACCCTAGATTATAGAGAGAAGAAAATGTTTTTTAGATTTTAGGTGAGGTAAAGTTTACTTTTTAGGGAGATAAGAGGACCATCCCATATAATGTAATTTTGACATTTGTGGCCAATAAGATGCTCAGACAGCAGTGTCAAGGATTCTTGGCTTTAGTCAGAGATACCTCTGTAGAAATTAATAGTCTCTAAAGGGTTCCAGTAGTTCAAGAAGTTTACAAATGTATTTCTTAGGTATAACTCTAATTTCTATACCTCTATATAGAATGGAACTTACAAAGTTAAAGGAATTAAGAAAACAATTGTAGGATTTATTAGATAAGGGTTTCATCAGGCCTAGCATATCACCATAGGGTATGTTAATACTGTTTGTAAAGAAAAATGATGGTTCTCTCTAATTGTATATTGATTACAAAAATTTGAATAAGGTGACCATTCATAACAAGTATCCATTACCTTGAATTGATGATTTGTTTAACTAACTTTAGGGTGCTAGGTATTTTTTTAAGATTGACCAAAGGTCTGGATATCATTAATTAAGGATCAGAGGAGAGGATATACCTATAACTACATTTAGGCCTTAATACAATTATATGAATTCCTACTAATCTCATTTTTCCTTACCAATGCTCTAGCAGCTTTTATAGATCTAATGAATAGAGTGTTCAAATCGCTCTTAGATAGGTTTATAATTGTCTTTAGTGACAACATTTTGGTGTATTTGTTAACAAAAAAAGAACATACCCAACATTTGAGAGTGGTGTTACAATCAATTCGAGAATATTAGTTGTAAGTCAAGCTTTTTAAGTGTGAATTTTAGCTTAAGAGTGTCACATTCTTAGGACATTTAGTATCTTAGGAGCAGATATAAGTAGACCCAAAGAAGGTAGAAGTTGTAATGAACTAGGAAAGATCAACGATAGTGAAAAAATTGTGAAACTTTCTAGGATTAGCAGGCCTATCAAAGATTTGTCTAAGAATTTTCTAGGATAGAAGCCCCATTGACATGTTTGATATAAAAGAATGTCAATTCATTTGGTTTGATGCATGTGAAGCCAAATTTCAAAAACCAAAAGAGTGTTTAAATACAGCTTCAGTCCTGGCATTACAAATTGAAGGTGGAGGATTTTTCTTATAATGCTTTAAGAGTTGGCCTAGGCTATATGTTGATGTCAAATGTACTTATGCTTCTAGGCAATTGAAAAAGCATGAACAAAATTACCCTACTTATGATTTAGAGATGGAAACAATGTCTTTGTCATAAAAATTTGGAGAAATTATCTGTGTAGTAAGATGTGTAAAATTTACAAAAATCAAAATAGTCTAAAATATATATTTTAGGAATAGGACTTAAATCTAAGGCATAGAAGGTTGATGGAACTACTAAAAGATTATGACTACACAAGTCAGTATCATCCAGGAAAGGCAAATGCTATAGCTGATGCAATAAGTAGGAAGTCCTGAGCTAGTTTGGAACATATCATAGTAGAGAGGAGAACTTTGACTAAAGAGTTATATGATTTCATAAATCAAGACGCTCAATTTCAGGTTTAGGAGTACTACTGGGTATCATCAAAGTACTATCAATATTGTTGGAAAAGATCAAGGTTGCTCAAGGCTAAGAACCTAAGCTTCCAAAACTCATTATGAAATATGAGAAGGATGTTGCACAAATTTTAAGATTGATTGGATAAGCTTCAATCATTACGAATGCCTGAATGGAAATGGGAAAAGAACATAATAAATTTTGTGGTTGGCCTACCTCATACAAGGACTGGAAGTGATTCAATTTGGGTGATCATAAATACATTGACAAAGTCATCCAATTTCTTACCTTTGAAAACCAACTACTCAATTCTAAGCTCCCACAAGTGTACATCTTGCAAATAACGTGTCTGTACTGGGTGCCCGTATCAATAGTCTCTAATTGAGGATCACATTTCACTTCTCAATTCTGGAGGAAATTACAAAAGGAATTGGGCACCAGGTTAGATTTTAGTATAACATTCCATCCTTAAACTAATGGGCAATATGAAAGGATGATTCAAACCTTAAAAAACATGATGAGAATGTACGTGATGGACTTTGGTGGTAGTTGGGATTTGCACTTGCCTTTGATCAGTTCAATTACAATAATAACTATCATAATAGCATTAGGATGGTGCCTTAGAAGGCATTATAAAAATGAAAATGCAGATAACCAATGTGCTAAGAGAAAGTAGGCGAGAGGCAAATGGAGGGCCTAAAACTAATCAATGTCACATCAAAGAAGATTCCATTGATCAAACAAAGACTAGAGACAATGTTCAATAAGCAAAAGAGTTATACAGACCTAAAGCATAAAGACATGGAATTTCAAGTTAGTGACATTGTGTTTATAAAGTTATCTCCGATAAAGGGTATGAAGAGGTTTGAAAAGAAAGGAAAACTATCTCCAAGATATATTGGACCTTACAAGATAATGGATAGGGTTAGAAATGTGGCATATTGATTGGCATTACTTCTGGATATGTCATAAATCCACCCAATATTCCACATTTTTTGTTTCTCAAGTATATCTCTAATCCTTCTTTTGTACTCCAACCATAGAATGTAAATGTGAATGAGAATCTAACCTGTGAAGAGCAGCTAACAGCTATTTTGGATTATCAAGAGCATTAGTTGCCATCAAAACAAATTGCTATAACTAAGGTGATATAAAGGAATGGTAATACCAAGGAGGACATTTAGGAAACAAAGCAAGAGATGCGAGAGTTATATCCACCTCAATAGGGCATTGTTGTAAAATTTGAGGATAAATTTTCTTTTAAGAGGGGAGATTGTAATACCCCTGTCCCATATACATATATTTGCGTACACACACATATCTCTTACTTTCACCCTCATCTTTGCTATTTTTTATTTTCACCTCCTAAGGTTACTAGTTATGGAACCATCATCTTCCTTTATTTTTCACTACTGTTCAACCATATATATCAATCAACTTCTCTCTTTGAACTCGTCATAACCATACTCATTTTATCTCACAACACTAAAATCATCACAAAAATTAAGAAGAAAAATTAGAGAAAAACTCAAATATTCGATTTGTTTCCTCCAGTAAGGGTTGCTGACCACTACCACCACCATTAGACTCCCCTCAAAGTTAGGAGAAAAACCCCTATGGTCTTGTCACTGGTCAATGCATGTATGGTCACTTATTGACGAAAATAAGGTTAGGGCTTTAAAATAATATTTCTTCAATTTGTTGATGTTTGTTGAGAATATGAGTTTCTTACAGTTATAAAAGTTATTCTAATCATCAAGAAATTTCATGTGGTATAAAAATTGATTAATTTTGAGACTAGAAAATTTTTCAATCACCAAAGGAATATTTCAGTCGCCAGAGATACTATTTCGGCAACCTTCCAATGACTTTTATTTTAAAACATCATATAAATTATGTTTATCCATACTTTGAGAAGTGATAATGCCAGATAATATTTTCCAACATAATTTTAAACCTATATGATCCAAAATGTTTTTTTTTCATTAATCCTTATACGTTAACATACCAGCTCAAAATGGTGTGGTAAAAAGGGAAAATTTGTCATCTTCTTGAAACCATTAAAGCATGTTTATCCAAATGTATGCTCCCAAACCATTTTAGGCTAATGCAACCACCTTAACTTGTTTTTTGATCAATTTTATGCGTTCACATGTTCTTTATTCTTAAATTCTTTATACTATTCTTTTTTCTACTAAACCCTTGTTCCCTATTGAATTACAAAGTTTTGTTTATACTTGCTTTATTTGTGATGTTCACCCTCAAGTCACTAAGTTAGATCTTAAATCTTTAAAATGTTTCTTTTTAGGCTACTCTTATCTACAAAAAGGGTATCAGTACTATTGTCTAAAAATTAACAAATATCTTATAAACAAATGTCTTATATCTGTCGATGTTGCCTTTTTAGAACACATTCCTTTCTTTCCTACTTTTTAATATATGAGATGGAGGATGATGATCTATTAGTTAACAAGATCACCAATCAAATCACTAATGTTACCTTTACATATACATAATCACCACATATCTGCCTGTCTATTTGAGAAGAAGAGACCATCCTGATGGAAGTTTGATACATCTCTCTTCTTCAACATCAAATCAATATTCGATGATTTCAATACACCTATCTTATTTTCTCTTTTATTTTTATTGTCATTTACCTTCCTCTTCTTTTTCTTTTTTTCCTCTCTTGATTCTATGATTCTTGTGAAAATTGTTCTTGAAGCGTTATCCTATCCTAGTTAACAAGATGCTATGACAGAGGAGATGAATGTTTTCGATGCTAAGTGTATATGAGATTTAATGAACTCACCTATTGGAAAGAATGATATTAGATGTAAATGGGTGTTTTTTGCAAAGTCAATTATGATAAATCAGTGGCTCGATTTAAAGCATAAATTATGGAAAAAAGCTATGCTTATACTTATAGTGAGTATTATTCTGATATTTTCCCGCGTATTACTAAACGAACCTTTATTTGTCTATTCATTTCTATATCAACTACTTAGATATTCAAAAAAATGCCTTCTTATATGGTGACCTTAAAGAGGAAGTATAGGGAGCAACCACGTGAGTTTGTTACTTAAAGGGAGTATAGGAAAGTTTGTCATCTTCAAAAGGTCTGTATGGTTTAAAATAGAGTCTTCATCCTTGACTTAAAAATTTTAGCCAAGCAGTGAAAAACTTTAGAATAAATAAGAGCCAGTATGATCATTTAGTCTTCTATAAACAATTTGCGTATAGTATTATCCTCTTTATTGTTTATGTGCATGATATTGTTATTAATGAAGTGATTATATTAGCATTCCATCTTTAAAGTCTTTTCTTCACAATCAATTTCACACGGAAGGTTTTGGAGTTTTGAAATATTTTCTAACAACAGAAGTGTCAGATATACTTAATCTATTAACTAAGACTAGAAAGTTATAAGCTAAACCATGCAGTACCCTGTGGATACTTGCTTAAAGACATTGGGGAATATAGAATATTGGTTGGAGAGTTAAATTTTATTATAGTAGGTCACCCTAATATCGCATATTTTGTCAATTTTTGAAAGTCAATTCTTGTCTTCTTTAACTATTCATCATTGGACTACCTTATAATTAATCTTATGTTACCTAAAGGGAGCTCATATACTAGGGATACTATATGAAAATCATATTGAATGTTTTCACATATCATTGGACAGATTTTAAGATTGACAGAAAATCTACAATTAGTTATCGTGTCTTTGTTAGAGAAAATTTAATTTCACGAAAAAATCTACAATTAGCTATACAAAGTTGTGGTATAGTTAACATGTGAGATAATGTGGATATACTAACTATCATCTAAAATTGGTCTTAAATCCTCAATACCAATAAAGTTGTAGTGTGATAATCAAGTTGATTTACATATTGCTTCTAATTATGTGTTTCATGAATAAACTAGATATATTGAGATTAACTATAAAGTACAACAAAGCTTGATCTTTGTAGGATATGTCAAAATTAGAAAACAACTTGAAGATTTTTTTATGAAATAAACAGTGCTCATGTTAATTATATTTGTAATAAGTTGGACATGATTAATAGCTATGCTCTAACTTAAAATGGAGTGTTAACAGATTATAGAAATATATAACTGATAAGATATGTAACCGACAAGATATTTTTAGACCTGATTAGAGGCTTAATTATAGGAATTACATTCCTTATTCTGTCCAAAGTATTAAGAGAAATCAACACCTTTTCTCCTTGATTTACATCTATGAAGAAGATAAATCCCATGCTTTTTTGTTACCTTCTTTCTTAACCTTATCCTCGCTGCTCAATGAAGCCTAACTCAATATGGTCAAGATTAGATTGAGCGAAACTTGAACAAATTTAATGGTTCTAACTAAATCATATTTTGAATAAAGTAACCTGAACCTAATCAAACCTTATGCCAAAATAAGAAATGGTCCAACCTTAGCCCATTTCACTATCAATCCTATCTATGTCTAAGGCAATAATGACCAGGACTTCAAAGTCCTTTTAACCAACAAAACTTGTATGTCAAGAAGATGAAAAGTCCAGATCATTTAATCCCACTTAAAAGGGAAATGAATGTAGAAAATGCGCCTAATTTTTTTTACTAATATTTGCATAAAAGTTTAATTTTATTCTAAAACATTAAGCATTTGGTATCCATTGTGAATGCCAATCAGTATTTATATTTATTGTTATCTTATATAATCAAAATCGGTACCTTATAGGATGACGAATATCAACCGTGTCATGAAAAAAAGCACTTCAAGACATCGACAGCTAATTACTATATAAGTGTGCTTGTAGTTATGAATTTCTTACATTGGAAATATGATTATGACTGTTTCAAATAGAATACTCTGGGATATAGTAATTACAAGTTGGAAAGATTGGAAGTCTAAAGCTTGAGAGTTAGGCAACGGATAATATGCTATGATTCAGATGTTTTTCTTGCATTTAGATTGTACAGTATGAACTGAAATATATATATATAAAAAATTAATGATGGCTAATAAGATGAGATCGATCTTTAGAGGAGAGTTACCTTTACCATATAACCTAAATTTGACCTAAGGAGTCTTTTTATGATTAAAAAAAAACGAAATTAGATAAGGCTATCATTAGATTGGTAATGATAAAAAAAACTATATTCCACATTTATTTAAAGTCTGGTCTGCAATTGGAATTCCTTTTATGGCAGCTTCTACAATTAAAACTCATGAGAAGCCTCCTTATTTGATCCTTCCTCCGAATGTAACATCGAACCACATTTTACCACTTCTTGGTATGATATTGTTAAGAATGATCGTAGCCTGTCGATTTACATTGGCTGATTATAAGACAAAGATACCAATGGGATATGATATACGTAGGAAGCATAATCTTGCAAGTCAAGTAAGCCATGCCTAGCAGAAGTAGCATGTGCTTAAGAGTATACCTACACAGCCACATTCTAAAAATTATTACAAATTCTAAATTAGCAGATCGAATCTTCATTTATGTGACTCGTAAATTACTATATAAGTTTATGCTTGTAATTATGAATATCTCAGCTTAGAAAGCTGATTACGATAGTTTCACATGGAATGCTCAGGAGCCTGGCATATAGTTGCAAGTGGGAAGGGATTGAAAGTCTAAAGCTGGATACTTTTGCTTTCCCACTTGATGCATAACAAGCTATGACGTGATCATGTGAATTGTATTTATAATGTTAGTCATTCATGTATATTTGTTTCGTGGGCCAAGAAATTGCAGGAACAAAAGTATGAAGGTATGCTATCAAAATTCAGAGATCTTTCTTGCATTTAGATACAGATTATGAAGAGAAAGAATTTAAGCATGTCTTAATTTTCACCGCTATCTTTTCATGATTCTACAGCAAAAGATAGTATTGAAGGTGGCTATGCATTGCCAGAAATGCCATCGTAAGGCCCTTAAGATCGTCGCAGAAACAGATGGTAATCAATATTGTTTCAACAAGCTCATGCAAAAATCAGCTTCACTTTTGTTGTTTCTGTTCTAACATAAATCAAACCTTAATTATGTGTTCAAACAAAAACTTGTAAGAATTATAGTTGTTATTCTTAAGACGTTCTATAAGCATTAGCGATACCAAAAAATATATATGCTTGAGTCGTAATAATTAATATTATACTTTGAAATGGACTCAGGAGTGACCTTTCTGAGCATAGAAGGAGACTTCAAAGAGATAGTCGTGGTGATCGGAGATAACATCGACCCCGTGAAGTTGACTGCCAAACTGAGGAAGAAAGTTGGAGCCACAGAGATTATCAGTGTTGCAACAATGTGAACAGGTGCCATACATGTACGATAACTAGATGGTTTGTTAACAAATATTAATTGTTAGCTACAGATAGTTTAGTCGTCTCTCATCTTATAAGGGTGTCCAGTTCTTGGTAAATACTGAATCGGTTCAATGGTATGTAAAACAACAACTGTTCAAATGATTTCAAGTCGCAGTTTCTTTGGTTTTTCTTACAGTTATACCTCATTAGTCATTACATGACATGTTTTATGGCTTTTTTCTGAGTATCATTTGACATATTTGGCATAAGACTATGGAAGGTTCATTACTCTCTAATCTTTTCTCGCAATGCTTTTGCTACTCAGAAACCGAGTTGGGGTATAACTTGTCATTATTCAATTTTGTGCATCATTAGTTGTTTATTTATCTAATCGATTTACTAAATAAAGTTAAATCTACCATTTGAATCTTTCGAAAAGGTTGAAATTTTCTGTTGACAGAAAGATAAGAAGATGGCGATTGGACTTTCCAATTTGATTAATTTAAACTTACTATGAACTACCACAAGCTTACTCTCGTATGTTGTTTTCTGAAAGATAGCTAACTCAAAATTTACAAATTCATTCAAAAGATATAAAAAATTAAAAAAGATCTTCGAGTGACAATAAGAAGGGTATATCAAAATTTTAAATTTTGAATTTTGAGTTATTTTGTGATTGCAAATCGATTGAAGTTTTAAGTTTTAACAATTAAAGATAATCCGAATTGTAATTACAATAAATTATAATAAAGAATATAAATATACGCCGAATTGTAATTACAATAAATTATAATAAAGAATATAAATGTACGAATGTAATTAAAATCTTGGGATATAATATATACCTTAATATATAAAGGAGCCAAAATTGTGGAGTGTGACAATAATTAAAATTTTCAACAAATTTAGCCGTAAAAATTTTAAATTTTCTAATTTTTTTATTTTCAAATTTTTTGTTCGATTTATTTTAATAACTTTTTTAAAAAATTGATGAGGTTATTAATTGATATGTTAATTTTTGCAAATTAATACATTTTTATAAACTAAAATAAATCAGTTAATTTTTATTTAACAATTTTAATTAAACTTTAAATTTTGTATGGTAAAGATAATCATATTTTAAACTCTTTAATTTTATTCAATCTTTAGTCAGCTTATGATCTAAAATCAATTGAACCTTTTAAATTTTAAACCTCTTTTTTACTAGTTTTAACTTCCGATTTGATTTATAAAATATTGATATTAACATCTTTTACGTGTCAAGCGAAAAAAAAGAGGTTGGAAATAGAAATCCGATGGGATGGAATATAGCTATGTCAAGCTTATGGTCATTTGCTGGAATATTTCTTCCGTAGGGAGGAGATTGCAAGAAGTTGCATGCCTCATTCGGAATAAGAGTCTTTTGATTGTACAACATCTCTAAGAAATGGACTGAAAGTGATACTCAAGTCTAAACAGTGGTCGATGGTACCAAGAACTGCAGTATTATGGTCACAAGCAATGTCACGAATGATTTAGAGGTTTCTTTGTAGAGTTTTCTTTTGGAAATATGTTAGAAATAAAAAGGGAAACCGATACAGATCTTTAATTAGTCATTCTAAGAGTTCGACAGCATGTGGCAGAACAACGCTATAAGATCTGCCGTCCTAATATTCTTCACCATATGATTACCAGCTAGCTGCTTACGCCAATCTATGTTATATATGAAGTGTCGTCTTAAGAGTATACAAAAGTCCTGGCCATTACTTCCAGAAAAATAAGTAAGATTTCAGGAACCATTGTCCTGTAATAATTCGTCTTGTCATTGGAAACAAACAGATACGATATACAAAAGAATATTTGATCATATTTAGAGCATAGGGAAGGACTATAAGTAGGGAAGTAAGAAACCATATCTCAAAGTTTCTAGGAAAATATAGTTTGATGCACCGAGGTGGAAATGGAGATAGAAAGGCGTTTGGAGCACACAGACTCTTATGAGTTTAGGGTAAGAAGCTTGGGATAGGTATCCCAGTTTTAACTTTCTTTCCATGGAAAATGTAGCAATAGTCTATACCTGAAGCAAGCTGCAATTTCTTTCTAATTTCTCGCCTGCAACTTGCACATCCTTTGGATTCATACAGATATTTGGCTTTGATGATTGACCTTTAATGGATTGTGTACCAAAAGATTCATTACATTGCAACATTTTCCCCTTTATTCATTCCCTACAGTTACTGTTGTATGATCTTTTATATACATGACATTGTTCCAGAAGAGATAAATGATTCACCCATTGAAGAAGTGAAACTCACAGTTCCCATCATAGACGATCCGACAGCACCATGTTTGACATTTCGAGCATGGATTCTGGGGGCCATTGGTTGTGCTGTTTTGGCATTTCTGAATCAGTTCTTTGGTTACCGTCAGAATTCAATATACATTTCATCAGTTATCGTCCAGATTTTAGCACTTCCAGCAGGAAAATTTATGGCGGGGTTACTTCCGACCAAATCCTTACAAGTTCCAGGAACAAAATGGTCATGTTCACTAAATCCGGGACCCTTCAACCTAAAAGAGCACGTTCTCATCACCGTAGTTGCAGATTCAGGATCCAGTCCTGTTTATGCAGCAAGTATCATTACCGTAGTCAAAGCTTTCTATCGTCGAAGGATAAATATAATGGCGGCAATGATTTTAACAGAGTCTACCCAGGTGACTTCCGTGACGAATGTTTAAGACTCAGTTTGATAATTGTATCACTTCAATGCCCTTCAAGTAAAGAATGTTCCTTGTCCTTCGTATCTTGACATTTGACAAGGACAGAAAACTGATCATAACCAAATCCCCCTAGTAACTAAGGAGACCTCTTGCTTGGAAAACACACTCAAATTTACGAGAGGGTCAACATTAATCTATCACAAACTACCTATTTCTAACATGCCATGTCTGCTCAGTTGCTTGGATTTGGATGGGCTGGCCTGTTCGCAAGATTCTCGGTGATTCGCCTTACATGTGGTGGCCTTCCAATCTAGTTCAAGTCTCCCTCTTTAGGTGCCTCCTGATATCTGACTTTACGTACTTTCATATATTGTTGCTAGAACAATTGGTCTTTTTTTCTCTGGAACTTTTGGTTTTGAAACTGAAGGCATTGCATGAAGTTGGGATCAGGCGTAAAGGAGGCGTAACATGGCTGCAGTTTTTCATTGTGGTCCTTACGTCAAGTTTTGCACACTATGTTGTTCCAAACTACCTGTTTCCATCTATAACAGCTCTCTCCTTTATTTGTTGTTGGGAATGGAAGCACTCTGTCACAGCTCAACAAATAGGTACTGGTCTTGGTGGCCATGGAATTGGCTCATTTGCAGTTGACTGATCTACTGTATCTAGCTCCATAGGATCTCCCTTAGCCACTCCTGGTTTTGCTTTACTCAATGCCACATTTTGATCCCCATAGCTTATGTTGGTTTTGAGCAGATGAGAGAACAAATATAAAAAGGAAACTCATGAACAATAGAAGACAAAATAAGACATTGCAAGAGATGCATTTATTCAACTTAGAAACAGTGCCTTTTATAGGCTACAGACGCAACAAACTAA
>JAOSBK010000204.1:4581158-4595761 GCA_027568895.1 Erythroxylum shatona
AAATAAGACATTGCAAGAGATGCATTTATTCAACTTAGAAACAGTGCCTTTTATAGGCTACAGACGCAACAAACTAACACCATATCCTCATTTTGTACTAACAAATCTGGACTCTATCTAAACTAAATCGTGACTTATTCAACTATAAGGAAATAGACTAATTTAACCTTACACGATATTTGAATCACTTTTCCAACAACTTACTGGTCCAATTAATATGGAGCCAAAAGGTTTCCAATTATTTCTGTGAATGTGTTTGATGACAAGGTACAGATCTACTTCTAAATTCTACAACATTTGCATTAAATGATCAGGGTTATAACAGCTACAGTAAAGTCCATCTGAGTATCTACTTTGCTTATTCTTATGGTCTAAGCTTTGCAACATTGGCTGCTACCTTGTCTCATGTGGCTTTTTTCTATGGAAGGTACCTGTCATAAACTTTTTTTTTTGGCCTATAAATTCATGGCTATGAGCCTTTTTACATACATATGGATATATCTACTTATCCTGCAGCTCAATTTGGAAACAAACTAGAGCAGCATTCTACGAGAATTTCGGTGATGTTCACACACAGAATAATGAAGAAGAACTGTGAGGTTGTCCCTCAATGGTGGTTCTATACACTCTTGATAACAGTCACAGGACTCGCCATGCTTGCTTGCCAAGCATTTAGCGGACTGTTGCAGCTACCCTATTGGGTGTTTTCCTTGCAATGGGCTGGGCTCTTCTTTTCACCCTTCCAATTGCTGTCATAACAGCTACAACAAACCAGGTCTGTACACTTGAAGTTTCAATGTTATCTTTTCAAATCACTAAGATCGCCAAATCCTTTTTCTTGCAGCAACCAGGAATAGATGTGATCACTGATCTAGTAATCGGTTACCTATATCCCGGCAGACCCCTAGCAAACATGGTTTTTAAGACCTATGGTTTCATTAGCATCGGACAGGCAATCACTTTTCTCTCAGAATTCAAGCTAGGCCACTACCAAAATATCCAAGTCCATGTTTGTGGCTCAGGTAATACAAGCTAACAAGTAGATATATTAAGTAAATCGTAAACCCCTGGAATCATCAACTACATTTTCTTTTGTCCTGAATAGTTAGGAGGGACTGTGATTGCATCGACGGTCTACTTTGGGACGGCTTGGTCGCTCCTCAGCTCAGTTCATCATATCTGTAATATGTCTGAATTGCCAACTCGAAGCCCCTGGACGTGTCCCTGGGACAACCAGTCCTACAATTCCTCTATAATATGGGGCCTTGTCGGACCAGTTTGAATATTTGGTCGCTTAGGATTGTACTCCGGGATGAACTATTTCTTTCTCATAGGCTTTGTTGCACCCATCATAGTGTGGATTCTCCATCGTATGTTTCCCAACCACAAGTGGATCAGACTTGTTAACGTGCCCATCATACTATCTGCCACCGGAAGCATGCCAGCAGCCAAATCTGTGAACTATGTCTGCTACATTTCAGTAGAAATTGTCTTCAACCTGATTGTTTTCAGGAGATACAAAGGCTGGTGGGCTCGATACGACTACATCAGTACATCTTATCAGGTGGATTAGATGGTGGAGTGGCTTTCTTGGCAATCCTGTGCTATTTTACCTTACAGAGCAAGAACATCAATGGACCAAGTTGGTGGAGATTAGAGCTGTCCGATCACTGTACTGTTGCAACCTGTCCGCTGCTCCTGAGATTGATGTTGAAGGTTGTCCTGTCTTCCATTGATGGAGCACCCTTTAACCTGGAATATGTCTTCAATTCATGTCTACAATACTCTTCCACGGAGATACACAAGTACGTCTAATTCAATGAAGTCGCCATAAGTAATTTAATACGATGACAAAGATATACCTAAACCCGATATGATGACGTATCTTTAAAAGATCTTAGAATTTGGTTTTAATTTAATATGACCAAGTCACCATAAGTAAGACTCTAGCCATAAGATGATTAACAGATCTTAAAGAAATGTAGACTTTATAATTTTGTTTTATCAATTATCTGTATATTGACATATGACAATAATAATACAGCACTAGTCAACTCACATTATAAGTGTTTAATTAATAGAGGATAGTGATAAATTGTGCACTAATGATGGATAGAGACATGAACGCCAAGTTGTGCAACTTGACAATTTCAACAGCCAGTACCTGAAAGTGTTTAGTTGTGTTCAACTTGACAATTCGAATCGTCAACGTTGGACCAAATACAATGGTCAGAACGTCGCTGCTAGTGGTTATGAAGATAACAGACTAAGTTACACGGTTTCTAATCTATCTACATAAGTAAAACCCATGTATTCCCATTTCTTCATAGTTCAACAATATTCACTTTATCATGAAGATCAACACTAGCACTACAATGGCGTACACAACACTACTGCTACTCACTGTCAAGGCTTTGATCTTGACATCAGCAACCGCCAAACGCGGAGGAGGTGGGAGCAGTAGCCCCACCATCACAAGCTCTGGCAGGGTCCCTTTTGTGCCAGTTGCGGTAGGCACCCACGTCGGAGCAAAGTCTGGCTTTGCATGCAGTACTGCCATGCATTCTAGCTAGTTTGCTTCAAATTCTCTCTCTCACATTTTCTTTTGTTTTCTTCTCCATTTGAATGAGGGAATATCTTAATTATATATATATATATACAACTCGTATGTAATTTGTTCGAGTTTGATTGCATATTAGAAATTAAGTGCAAGTTGTAACACTTGTTCTTTTGTAATTGTTTAATGTTGTAAAGAGGTTGAACTATATTGTAAATGTACTAGTTATAATGCATGCATTGAAATTAGAATTTCAATTTCGTATTAGGCGAAGGCAACAGACTCAGAGCACCTGAAAGAACACTGAGACATAGCTCTGTGGAATGCCTGCCACATACATAAGCTCCACTTCCAGAAAACTTGGAGAGGAAACAGATTTCAGTTTGTAGAAGTATGGCATCTTATATTTAGCTTAGATCAAGTATAAGCTACAAGAAATTTATCAGTGACTTCCGTAAGGTTATTGCTTTGCATCTAAAGATGTAGTAAACCCGACAATCATGAGGCTTGCTCACATTTTTCAAGTAATAACAATAGTTATTGGATGCTACATAAGTACATATAATGTTTGTCCCAAGAAGGATTCGTTGAAACATTTAACCCAATATCTCCTTAATTTACGTGTCATAAGGCTCACATGAGCAGCTACTCTCTGGTAATGAGCTCTAGCACCGATGAAACTGTTTACAACGCTTTAACTCAAGTTACGATTACTTTCCTATTGTTAATAATATGCGAAATTTGAGGATGTTCTAATCTTATTCCTAATTAGTAAGACAAAGAAACTTACATACATTAATAGGAAAATGCTCTGAAAATCTGATCCATTTGGGCAAAAAGGAAGAGATCCTTATCTTCATGGAGCTTAACCAACTTTAGTTCCCTCATGATCAACATTTGCACAGTTGATAGAACTCGGTATCCTTAAAACAACGAAACAAATTCCCACTTGACAAAGGCGAATTTCAATATTTGAAGGTACCTGTCTCATCCACATAGCGTGTAAACCGTGTGGGAGTTAGAAAATGAAGGGAAGTGAAAGGTCACGCCAGTTTTGTACCATATTAAAATGTCCCTTTCTAACTTTTGGTACAGGTGATTAGAGGTCTTAGGTGGGTAAAAGATTTTCTATTCCATAAACATATTCTAACCTTATTTTATTAATTTTAATCCATATATTTATATAAAAATTATGTAAATATTTAGTTAAAGATAAGTAACATAAGTAGGTTATTTGGTACAGGTGATCCCGTGCCGTTGGGTCGGGTTTTCAAACTTTTTTAAAGACTTCGTTTTAATAAATACAAAATGTAAACTAAACGAGTGTTTGACTGTAAAATAAAAAAATACTTTTTAAATAATCTCAAATTTGAAACTTTTAAAAAAATTATTTTTTCATGTAGATTTTTCATATCAATTAATGAGTCTATTTTTTAGTTTTTTTGTCCTTATATTTTACACATAATTTTCACAATATCCACAAATTCATCTTCACGTTTATTTTAAGATTTATATAATATTGTGTGACTTGTTATATATATTTTAATTTATATTTTTTATATTAGTTTTATTTATGTTATAATCCATATAAAAGATTTAGTTAGATATATTTTCACTTATATTTTATATAGTTTAAAATTATATAATAATTAATATATTGCGTTTCACATATTGTTTACTATACTTTAAACAATATTTACATGCATAAATAATTTTTATTACAAAATAAAATATAATTAAAATTAATAAATATATTTTTTATTTTTATATTACCGAATAGTCTATAAAGCTCTCAGTTAAACATTCAACTGAATTTTTAGTAACAAAAATTCTATTGATATAGCCCATTCAAACAGCCTCTTAATAACTTGATTAATTGATAAAGTATTAGGTACAAGTTTCTCTTTTATTAAAAAATGTTGGGAACAACTGACGTATAAACTTTGGTATCTTTTAGACAGTCATCAAGCAACCACACCTAATGCTTCACTGGTGGATATGACAAAAGCCAACCAGGAAAGCTACATCAACATAAACTCACTAAAAGAAGGAATTGTTTTCGAAGCACTTTATATATATATATATATAAGTAGATGCCATTAAGAATCAAAAGTAATCATTAATTATTCGATTTAGTTAATAATTTTTAGTAATCAATTTTTAACTTTAAAATTTTCAATAAAAAGACATTTTCTTTAATAATATTTAAAATTCTTCAATTTTATTTAATTTTTAACTAATTTTATAATAATATAATGCTGATTAAATTTTTTAAATTTTAAATATTTTTTTTCAGCTTAATTTTTAATATAATTTTTAAAATATTGCTTAAAAGGTTGCAGAGACCGAGAGAATCATTTTTTGTGTTAAAAGCACGAAAGGGTTAGCATTAGGAATATTAAAATTGCACAACAACCTGGCAAGTAGGGAGCATATGAGCAACGTTGCAATCAGCTCTAAGTCACGTGCTGTCAGGACTGCACTTCTGGCCGCCCCAATCTTTTCCGTGCTTGAATCGACGATTCGCCGGCCAATTAAGATTTAAAATTTTTATTATTAAAAATTAATTAATTTATTAATAATCAATTAATTTTTATAAATTATAATTACAAAAACCTAACTTTTGAGTTGCCGTCTTTGTTATTTGCAGTCCGTGGTAAGAAATTTTTAATTTAAATCAGTAAGGTAAAAGATTTAGGTCTTAGTTGGCAAGAAAATAAAGTAAATTTAGAATATAATTTTTTAAAAAATAAATTTATAAAAAGTAAAGATATTTACATATTTGGATAATTATAAAAATTCTAATAGAAAAGTTGGTTGCATTCTTCTATAGTGCTTGGTATATAACATTATTTAATAAAATGTAACTTAATTTTAATTTGTATTTTTAATTATATCTCTATAAATTAAATAAAAATTAAAATCGTTAAATTAGAAAAGCTTGTACTTTCCTAACTACTTAAAAAAACAAAGGAAACGTAAGAAAAAAATTACTTTTCCGGTCAACAATTCCTACCAACCAAGTGAAACCATAAGGTTTAATTAGTATTATATTGTTATAAAATTAGTTAAAATTTAAATAAATTTAAAATTTTAAGAAATTTCTCTTTATTTATCAAAAAAATTAAAATTTAATTAAATAAATATTTATTTATTTATTTTAATTTTTAAAATTTTATTAATAGATAAAAATTATTTGATTAATTAATAAATAAATAAATTTTTAATCTAAAAATAATTAAAATAAATTAATCTAATTCCTTCCCATATTTTCTGTTTGATATATATATATATATATATTTTTTTTTTTGGTGGTTGACATAAATAAAACCACCGGTGAGTGGTGGTTGGCGACTGGCGACTGGACTGAGGCTAAGAAAGAGACCGTAGATACTAAACAAAGTCAGCAGCTTCTCTCACGTTCCTCGTACCTCTATAAATCTAAACATTCACACTCTTGCCATTGGACATCACTGCGCCTCTCTGTCTCTCTCCCTCAATTCAAGCCATGGCGGATCTGAAGTCTACGTTCTTGAAGGTGTACTCTGCTCTCAAGCGGGAACTCTTGGAGGATCCTGCTTTTGAGTGGACCCCTGAGTCTCGCCAATGGGTCGACGGGGTACTCCCTTTTTCTTATCTTCTTTTACCTTTCTTTCTGATTTTGTTTTTCCGGGTTTTCGTAATCTAAAGATTAGTTCTTGATCCCGTTTCTCCATTGAGATTTGAACTTCAATGCTGTTGCTTGGGCTTAAGAGAAAAGATGGCCTAATAAGTTGCTGAGATGTGCAATTCCTATTCGTTGTTCATTACATCTTTACTACAAATGAAACACTTCCTGCCAATAATGCTTCTAACTTAATTCCTTTATCGTGCTTATGGATCAAAAAACTGACTTTTGGCATGTTCTTGGCTGAGGATCCTTTTACCATGTGTTCCTTCTGCCAACAGTAATAAATTTGTGCAGTTAAAACGCGATTATCTGACTGTTTTATTTGTTCAATCTGATGCAGATGTTGGACTACAATGTCCCTGGAGGTAGGATTCAATATTTGTAAGAACTTATAATGTGAACGGACTTAACAGTTCGGGAATTTCTGTTATCAACCTTTGTAATAATGTAAGATTTATACATTACTTGATAGCTTTAGCATTATATTTTGCTTACAGGGAAGCTGAATAGGGGCCTATCTGTGATTGATAGCTATAAATTGTTGAAAGAAGGAATGGAATTAACTGAAGAGGAAATCTTTCTTGCTAGTGCTCTTGGATGGTGTATTGAATGGGTAATTATATTGAATGACTTCATTCCCAGTTCAGGTTTTCACAATTATGGCAGCTAATTAGTGCCAATGACATCAATTTTTGCAGCTTCAAGCATATTTTCTTGTTCTAGATGACATTATGGATAGTTCACACACAAGACGTGGTCAACCTTGTTGGTTTAGGGTACCCAAGGTTTGTGTTGATTTTTTTTATTCCTCTTTTGTTTTCCACTGCTGTTGTTTTCATTGCTTCCAAATTGTTTGACGTCCGTGAACTCTGTTTTAGGTTGGTTTGATTGCAGTAAATGATGGAATTTTGCTTCGCAATCATATTCCGAGGATTCTCAAAAACCACTTTAAAGGCAAGGCATACTATGTGGATCTTGTGGAATTGTTTAATGAGGTAAATAACTTGCTTATATTTTCTTGGGTTACTTTCTGGGGATATATGTCATTGACAGTTCATGTATGCTTCTGCAGGTGGAGTTCCAAACAGCCTGTGGGCAAATGATTGATCTGATAACAACACTTGAAGGAGAAAAGGAATTGTCCAAATACAATTTGTCAGTGTGAGTGAAATACTTGCAATTTGACTGCTATTGGCTTTTTGGCCAATTTTGACCAAGAAACCGTATCTTTTCACAACCAGTAATCTTCTATGTGATACTATTCCTACTCATGGTCATGAATATTTAAAAAATATTTAAAAAACATGTTAAATCGAATCCTTTATCAGTTTGACCCTTCAATCAAAGCTGCATGCCACTGATGCTACATGTGCTAATTATATTCTCCCAAAGGA
The DNA here is from genome assembly GCA_027568895.1 of Erythroxylum shatona. Lineage (NCBI taxonomy): Eukaryota > Viridiplantae > Streptophyta > Magnoliopsida > Malpighiales > Erythroxylaceae > Erythroxylum > Erythroxylum shatona. The sequence continues at coordinate 4,588,780 of JAOSBK010000204.1, forward strand.
TAGGGAATATGAGATAATGGGACTATTACAATTGAGTTTAAGCAATCTTCTGTTGTTATTTGGATTTTTAGAACTCTTAGTTACTTCAAACGACTGTGTAGTTGTCTTTATGTCCATCTAGCTTTGTTGTTTGTGAGCCCTCTAATTACTTCTTAAACTTTTGCAGTCACAGGCGTATTGTTCAGTACAAGACTGCCTACTATTCATTTTACCTCCCAGTGAGTGTACTTTAACTGATTGCATGCCTCTTTTATGTTCTAGAATCAGATAAAGCTTTATTATGCACCTCATCCTTTTGTTGATTCTCTGTCATTTCTTCCAAAAAAAAAAACAGAAACAAAATAAAAAGAGATTTTGATAATATGTTGTTGGGAATTTTGGAATTGGAATGATCATCTCATCATTCAATCATTAATCATTTCAGGTTGCGTGTGCATTGCTCATGGCGGGTGAGAATTTGGACAACCATGTTGTCGTGAAAAACATTCTTGTGGAGATGGGAACGTACTTCCAAGTACAGGTATGCTTAAAGTGTTAATGACCTTGACTTTACCCTGGAGTTTCTTTTTGTTACTTGTGCGATTGAATGTCTTCGCGCTCTATTCAACTTCTGTAACCGCTTGTGTTGTGAAGGCAATTCTTAAATGATGCATGCATGGGGCTTCATGATGTTTATATTCATGGATTTTTCTTTTCTTTTCTTTTCTTCTCCTGATCTTTACACAATTCAGTTCAACTGGGTACGGTGCATCACTCGGAAGTCCATGGAAATTAAGTGTTAGTCTTCACCGTGTCATTTATCTTTGAAATTCTTCTTGTGCAGGATGATTATTTGGATTGCTTTGGTGATCCCAAGACGATTGGTAAGGTAAGCACAACTTTGGTGAACATGTAAAATTAGATTGCCCATGTCAAATAAAACTCCATTTAACTGAACTTTATTCTTTCTAAACTGCATGCACTCAGATAGGAACAGATATTGAAGACTTCAAATGCTCATGGCTGGTAGTGAAGGCTTTGGAGCTTTGTACCGAAGAGCAAAAGAAATTATTATATGTAAGAGTGGTGTAATATGTAGTTCATTTATGTGATTGCTGTCTGAGACAAAATAGCTTTTATGTTGCTAATGCTCTTCCCATCCAGGACAACTATGGCAAAACTGACCCTGCCAATGTAGCAAAAGTGAAGGCTCTTTATAACGAGCTGAATCTTCAGGTGTGTGTTTTAAGTCCTTGCAATAAATGTGCAGAGATGGTGGCTTTACTCTTCCTTAGTATCGTAGGTTCATATTAAGGCACTTTCAGGTATTTTCTGTCTATCAACTTCCCTTGATGTTCATCTTGACAGGCTGAGTTTGCTGAGTACGAAAGGAAAAGCTATGAGAAACTGATAACTTCCATTGAAGCTCATCCGAGCAAAGCAGTCCAAGCAGTCTTAAAATCTTTCTTGGCTAAAATATACAAAAGACAGAAGTAGTGCAAGGACTAGGAGATTGATGATGCCGAAGGTTTCCTAATTAGTCAAAAGTTGTTGCTTCCTAATCAGCTTGGTGTTCTGTTCCTGAAAATAACTTGTACTTGCTTGCTTCAAAGCACTGCTCATCATTCATAAGATATGTAAACGATTTGACATTTCCTGATGATTATATTTTGATGAACATTTTCTCACCCACCAAACAGGGCATAGTTTTGTCACCAACTCTTTTGTTAACTATATGCATTTTTAAAGGAAGTTTTTTCAACCGAAAATCCTATATTTAAGTTAAAAATGTTTGGTTGGATGCAAAATACTAATATAATTAAAAAACTAATATCTTGAATTAAGAAACTTTCTCCAATCAACCCAAAAAAAAAGCCTGTTCTGACAATTAATTATCCAATCTTAAAAATGTCTGAGATTAACAACAAAAATGATGCAGACAAGTCAAAAGTCAAACAACAAGCAAGGAGTCCGTTGGTCTTGAAGAATTACAATAGTTTTTTCTTTTTCTTTTTCTTTTTTTTGGTTTCATGGCTTTTTCTGCAAATCAAATTCAAAGATTCTAAAGACTTGGATTCTGAATTCAGAAGATAATGATCGTTTTAGTTATTCAATCTTTCAAATTTCACTTGATCGTATGCGTTATCGCTTTTGGAAGATTCGACTAAATGTTTTATCTTGGGTCATTTTCGTGAACATTTTTTGTCTTGTCCTTCGTCTAACATTATGATCCCATAGTAAACTTTCTCATTTTTTAGAATTTTATTTGTCAATCAGGATGAGCGTTTGGTCCCCGATTCTGGGTTATGATTATTGCCGCTAGAATATTTCTTCCAAAGACTTGTTTTTTGATCCAATGTTTTTTATGGTAATTTTTTGAAAATCAGAAAAGAAGTCTTTTTTAATGTCAAATTTTGTTCCTTTAAAGGAAAACACTTCTGGGTTTGATTTGATTTTGGAGGGAATTTAGGCTTTTCAATTTTCTTTTTGGTGTTTGGTTAGGGGAATGAGAAATGAATCTTGTAGTTCGTGTGATAGAGGCAAGGAATTTGCCACCAATGAACACTAACGGCCTGAGCGATCCGTATGTAAAATTGAAGCTGGGAAAGCAGAAGTTCAAGACCAAAGTAATGAAGAAATGCTTGAATCCAAGTTGGAGTGAGGAATTTAGTTTCAGGGTTGATGATTTGCGTGACGCACTTGTAATTTCTGTGTTGGATGAAGACAAGTACTTCAACGATGACTTTGTTGGGAGAATTAAGATGTCGGTCTCGCGTGTTTTTGATGCGGATAATAAGTCCCTTGGCACTTGTTGGTACCCTCTCCAATCCAAAAACAAGAAGCTCAAGAAGAAGAATCGTGGTACTTTTGATTTTTGGCATTTGCATTAAGCACAGCAACCTCTATAAGTTTACTGTCCGATTTATGTTGTTACGTTTTCTTCTCTGTTATGCTCAAACAGGTGAAATTCTTCTAGATATATGTTTGTCTCCAAAGAATTCTGTCGACTCAATTCCTGAGGGTGATCAATCCCAACGGGGGAAGAATGCAGAGAAAATTATAGAAAATCCCACTAGGAATGGCTCAACCAGATCATCCTCTCCATTGAAGGGAGAAGATGCTAAAGAAGAGAAATCTATCACACAAAAAAGTTTTGCTGTGAGAATTGCTCAGATTTTTAACAAAAATGGTGATGCAACGTCCACCACTTCCAGTAAAGGCATTGAGGTAATAGAGATACCTGAAATCTTCGGGGTTGAGGCTTGTGATGACAAGTTGGTGGATCAGTCTTCTTATGAAAACTTTGAAGAACTTATGAAAGCAATGGAATCTAGGGGTGAGGGAAGCGAAACTCCAAGTAATCTGCCTGGGGGTCTCCTTCTAGACCAGTTATATGTAATTGATCCCAAAGATCTGAACGCCTTATTGTTTTCACCAGATTCAACTTTTTGGACATCATTGGCAGATTCTCAGGGGAAAACAGAACAGCAGTATGGACCTTGGAAATTTGAAAATAGTGGTGCAAACTTGAAAAGGTCTATAACATACGTTACTGCTCCAAGCAAATTAATTAAGGCTGTGAAAGCCTTCGAGGAACACACATATCTGAAAGCAGATGGGAAGGCTTTTGCTGTTTTAGCTAGTGTAAGTACTCCAGATGTCATGTATGGGAGTACCTTTAAAATTGAGGTACTTTACTGCATCACATCTGGCCCGGATTTGCAATCAGGGGAAAAAATTTCGCAGCTTCTTGTGTCTTGGCGGATGAACTTTCTTCAGAGCACCATGATGAAGGGTATGATAGAAAATGGTGCAAGACAAGGTATAAAGGATAGCTTTGAGCAGTTTGCAACTATGCTATCTCAAAATGTTAAGATAGCTGATTTGAAGGACACAGGATCCAATAAGGAACAAGTTTTAGCTTCACTACAGGCAGAACATCAATCAGACTGCAAACTGGCAATTCAGTATTTTGGAAATCTCACTGTAGTTTTTACGGTGTTTATAGGTTTATATATCCTTGTACACATCTGGCTGGCTGCACCTAGCCCATTCCAAGGGCTTGAATTCGTTGGGATTGATTTGCCTGATTCGATTGGTGAAGTAATTGTCTGCTGTGTTCTGGTTCTCCAATGTCAAAGGGTCCTTGAGTTGGTTTCACGCTTTCTGCAGGCCAGAGTACAAAGGGGTAATGTTTAGCTCCATGTGTAGGCTCTACCTGAAGTCTCTATATACATTTTTGGTAGTAATTTCTTTTTTGCTTAGCTGAAATGATTATGTGACTTGAGAAATATATTGATGCCAAGATTTGGTATCTCATTTAATGTTTGCTTGCATTTAGGCAGTGATCATGGAGTCAAAGCCCAAGGAGATGGGTGGCTTCTTACTGTTGCGTTGATTGAGGGAAGCAATTTAGCAGCTGTTGATTCAGATGGCTTCTGTGATCCCTATGTGACCTTCACCTGTAATGGCAAAAGTAGAACGAGCTCAATTAAGTTCCAACAATCTGAACCTATGTGGAATGGTGAAATACTTCTCCTATGAATTACTTTGATATACACCTACCCTGCAAGTTTACTAATCAGAGAACCTGCTCAGTAAAATGCTTTTAGATTTTGTGACAAGTTTCTTTAGAACTTTCTTGATTAGTAATTTTAAAGGGATATATTGACTTCTGCAGAAATATTTGAATTTGATGCCATGGATGAGCCTCCTTCTATGTTGGACATGGAAGTTTATGATTTCGACGGGCCTTTTAGTGAAGCTACATCTTTAGGACGTGCTGAAGTTAATTTTCTGAAATCTAACGTATCGGATCTGGCTGATGTGTGGGTTCCTCTTCAAGGAAAACTAGCACAAGCTTGCCAATCTAAGCTGAATTTAAGAATTTTCCTGAACAACACGAAAGGTGGCAATGTTATTAAAGACTACTTAAGTAAGATGGAGAAAGAGGTGGGAAAAAAGGTAAAGGGCTAGTCATCCTCAGCTGGCTTTCACTTATGCTATTTTGCTCTATAAATGGAGATCACTAGACCTGTTTCTTATACATTAAAGTGTGGATGAAATTTCATAGATAAGCTTGCGTTCCCCTCAAACAAATTCAGCTTTCCAGAAGCTCTTTGGACTTCCACCCGAGGAGTTTCTCATCAATGACTTCACCTGTCACTTGAAGAGAAAAATGCTTCTGCAGGTTTAAATATGTGATGTTGAAGTTTTGTGATGATCCTGTGGTCTTCTGATTGTTATGTCATTTTCTTAATTGGGTTTAGTCATTTACAAGAGATTCTTGGTTCTTTGTTTCTTATTGACTTGCAGCATTGTGTGTTCAGGGTCGCCTATTTCTGTCAGCAAGAATAATTGGGTTCCATGCTAATTTATTCGGCCACAAAACTAAGTTTTTCTTTCTTTGGGAAGACATAGAAGACATTCAAGTTTATCCTCCTACTATCTCATCTATGGGTAGTCCCGTTATCGTTGTCACCCTACGACAGGGCAGAGGTATGGATGCAAGGCATGGTGCAAAGTCACAAGATGAGGTGGGAAGGCTGAAGTTCCAGTTCCACTCTTTTGTATCTTTCAGTGTAGCAAATCGGTAAATGACAAATGTGGTGCCTTTATCTATTTGATAGTACTTTAATGATTTACTCCTGTGCATCGTTACTTTGTGGGTTTTCTTGTTCTAATGTACACTTCTTCTTTCTAAAGGACAATCAGAGCTCTATGGGCTAATATTGAATGACAGATTGATTGTTCAAGTCTATGACGTTAATTCAATGCTTGTATACTGAATAGGACAATCATGGCTCTATGGAAGGCTAGAGCATTGACTCCTGAGCAGAAGGTGCAATTAATTGAAGAAGAATCTGAGAGTAAAACCCTTCAAGCTGAAGAGAGTAGCTCCTTCTTGGGTCTGGATGATGTTAGCATGTCTGAAGTTCATGCTGCTGCTCTTTCTGCCCCTGTATTGCTCTCGTTCTCCCTCGACCTCTCACTTTGTTCTACATTTATGCCTAATGCATGAGTTTACCAAGATCAGTACTAGAGGAGCATTTTATGAATTCGGGTCATGGTCATGCTAGTATATTTGGATTTTTGTGTTCTTAACTTAGCTTGAATTATATGTGAAGACCCTTATCTGACTGTCTTGAGATGTTCTAGGCCAATTTTGTTATGGAACTGTTCGGCGGTGGTGATTTGGAACGCAAAGTCATGGAAAAAGCTGGATATGTTAATTATTCTTATACACCATGGGAATCAGAGAATGATGTAGATGAGAGGCAAATATATTACAGATTTGAAAAACGCATATCCCGTTATGGAGGAGAAGCTACATGCACACAGCAGAAGTATCCCCTCGCTGATGGGAAAGGGTGGGTAGTGGATGAGGTTGCAACTCTCCACGAAGTCCCGCTTGGTGACTATTTTAATGTATGGCTTGCAACTTGAGATTGCACATATCTTTACCTGTTTCTTCTTACATCAATTATGATTTGCAGATTCACCTGAAATTCCAAATCGAGGACACATCGTCAAAACCAAAAAGCTGTTATGTGCAGGTATCCTTCGGAATTGCATGGCTTAAAAGCACCAAACATCAGAAAAAGATTACAAAGAACATCCTTTCCAACGTCCAAGATCGCTTGAAGGTGACATGTAGCTTAGTTGAGAAGGAGTTCTCAAATGTGTAATGAACTCCCCTCTTTTAGAAACTTGCCATTGGAACTTTGAAGCGTAAGCGTACTTTTCTGGAAGAGTTCTGCTGAATTGTGTAAAGAGTCTGTAGATGAGTCCACAGGTCATGTATAGAAGAAAGTAAGAAGAGCTGCAGAGTCAACTCATTTTTGTAAATATACCAAATTCTCGGGTTCAGATTCTAACTTAGATGAGATGGGCTCATCTTTTCATTTAATTATGCAAGACAAAATTAATATATTTTTCATGTATATAGATTTATTTGTTAGAATTAAGGATAATTCTCACGTTTATGTTAGGGTTGAAGTAG
>JAOSBK010000204.1:4614677-4625214 GCA_027568895.1 Erythroxylum shatona
AGAGAGAGAGGGTGAGAGTTAGAGAGAAGAGTAAGAGAAGGTGAGAGTTAGAAGACTGAAGAAAGAGGGGTAGCAGATTCGGGGTCGAGATCCGGCCTCGAGGGGGGGGGAGGAGTTGGTTAAATTTTATTTTTTGCAAATAAGTCCTCCGGATTTGTACATTTTGTGAAATGTACCGAAATTTTTCGGTACGTTGGGTACCGGCCGATACCCACCGGAAAACCCCGGTACTGGCCTGTATTTTTGACTGGTACCGAAGTTGGGCTCCAGGTACCGGTCTCCGGCCGGTACGGTACGGTACCTTCCGGCCGGTACTGGCCGGAACGGTACGGAACCCAAAACGTTGCTCAACATACAACAAAAAATATATATTTATAAACTATAATTTATAATGTATCTCATTTTTAAAATATTTATTTAACTGATATAGAATAAGAATTACATGCAACAAAATCTGCTAAGAGATTATTATTATTATTATTAAATAATCCCCATACATCAATTGAATTTTTATAAAATATTAGTACAGATAATTTTAATTTATTTAAACCCTTTTTTATAAATGATTCTAGTTAGCTACTAAAATACTTTATTTAATTTTTTAAAATTCAAATGTAACCTTTATTTAAATGACTATTTATAAATTAATAATTTCTTATAAAAATAAAATATCTATAAATATAATTTAAATATAAGTATTCGAAATTGGATTAAAAGCTTCAATTAGCTATGCATTTAACAAAATTTCATCTATTTAGATTAAAAGAAAAATAATGTTTTAGAAAGTGTAGAAGTGAAAAATTCTAAATTTAAAAAACTAAATTAAAAATAAAAATAATATTACTATAAATCATTAACAAAAAAAAGGAATCTTTGAAATTAGATGTTGTGTTATTTTTATATGCATGTAAAAAAAAAAAGTGAGGATTATATACACAATCAGCAATAAAATAAATAGTAAGCTTACAATACTCCTCAAATCATATTAAAACAAGTAAACTGATAATTGAAGAAGTATGAAACCCTTCTAGTGTTTAGGTTAGAATATAATATCAATGACATGAATGAAAACACAAATTTTGTATTTCATATATTATGATATTTCAGAATTGCATGATCAATTGAACTGTAATTATAAAAAAGTAAATAGCATTTAGGAGTTTGACATAACATCAAAGTTTCATAGAACACTTCAAATCAAGGAAAGAGTAGAAAATCAAGCTTCTAGATCAATTCCTTCTCAGGAGAAACTAATCTGATATAACTTAAAAGTGGCTTCACACAAGATTTGTTCTGTCAGGTTCCTGAATTGTCTGCGTAGTTTGATTGCACTAGTAATGAAGCCTCGTCCTGAAGGTGACTGATGTTGGTTTAGCAAATGGCACATAACTTCATGTTCTTTCACAACCATAGCATGTCTGCAAGGAAAAGTAGATTTCTCTAACAAGCAAGCCACTTTATATAAAGAGATCGAACTGGGAAATTCTGCCCACTGCTAAATTTCCTGAAACACACAGGAAAATCAATGATATAGTCTGCAATTAACAAAAAAGTGTGCACATCAATCTACCTTATTGTCTTAAGAATTCATTTTAGTACGAGAATTAGGCTCTTTTTTGCTGCTCATTGCTACTTGGCCTAGAGTAGTTTTCAACGAGACATTGCCCAACTGGAGGTGGGAGACAATATTTTCTGGTAATGCCTGTCCGGCGGCTGCAAATTACTAGTTAGGTTAACATTAAAATTCTAAACTTTTCTGACCGAAAACCATGGGATGAAACATGGTGGTGAAGTTACCTCAGAAGATGGAGGTCAATTGTAGCTTTGTATTGGGATGGTATTTCCATTAATGCATCCAAAGCAAACTTTGTTTCCTTCTTGGTCATGGGGTTGTTTGTCAGCATAATGTCTGTGAAATTCACAAACTGCATCGAGGCAAAAAAGGGTATTGAGTTTGGTGTTCAATGTTACGGCAAAAGTTCCATATTCAGTGAGTAACCTGGAAATTGTCAAAGGCCCGAGAAGGAATGTTATCGTCAAATTGATGCATCATTTCCCATGGTCCATCTCCAACTCCAACCAATACTATGGACAGAGGATAGTCACTGCAAATAGATAGATTCAGTATCTTCATGTAATGGAATCAAAATATTGAAAGGAACTTTGACAAGAGTATTACAACCTTGCTTTTACAATGGCATCAATGGTGCTCTTCTCTTGAGAGCTTAGTTTTCCCGGGACTGCGTTAACGCTTCTTGTAACCTTAGTAATCGACAGAATCAGGGGATACAGTAATAAAGAGAAGAAGACCATGAGACAAGGCAATTTCCTTTTGTAACAATAGGAGTTTCTGGAATTGAAAAGAACTGACCTGTCCATCAGCAATGATCAATAGAACATGATATTGACCCCCACTAACATCTACAATCTCGATTGCAGTTTCAATAATGGGAGCAAAAGAGGTTGGCCCTGCTATTGACGACACAATCAGATTCACCAATTCTAGCTTGAATGAAACCTTGGAGTAAGCATATCAAAATTGGTTCTATAACAATGGATTCTTATCATATATCAGTAACAGGGTTCTTATTAAACTGACAGACTAACCAGCCAAACGAACGTGTGGAACTAACTCTCTGTAACGACTAAGCACTTCCTCAAAACCATTGCATGGTCTGTCTTCTGGGAAGAAGCTAAATACATCTTTGTCATGTGTACTGGCTGCAAGGCAAAACACACAGATTTCAGACTCACAAACAGGGCAACTAGTAGCTCTTTCATTTTCTGGCTTTTCTAGAGTAAAAGAAAACGGAAGCTGCTCACCATCACCAAAACCAAAACAAGGAATTAGATTGTCCTCATCAAAAGTCGACATTGTCCTCCCTATGATTGATATTGCCTGTTCATATGGATTTGGTTGATCCCCAAGATGATGCAGGCTCTTTCTCTGGAAAGACCGAGAACCAGTCCACTCATTGCTCTTTGTAAAATCAATGCCCACAATAAGATTGGAAGATTCCAGGCCAGCTTGGGCCAGAGCTTGTGTAACCTACAACAATTGCTTCATGATCATTTATGACTTAATCTAGGGAACAGAACAATCAGTTCTAACTCTAATTTCAAAAGAACGACTGATTAAGTATATAGGGATGGTACCTGTTCAAGAGAGTGGTAATCATCACCAATTCTCGAATACTTGGATTGCAATCTACTCCTGTCACAATCAGCGTTCCAAGCAGAATTGATCGAGTATGGAGAGGAACTTCCAACTGAAGGAGACCCATAATTGTATCCGCCAAACTGGTGATTGTTCTGATACTTTGACTCTTTGAGTCCCATGTTCTGGTTCCCAAAATTTCCGAATATCGAATAGCTTTCTCCCTAATCCACTCTGGTTTGTGTAATTCTGTGCATCAACAAGAACAAAAGATCAGCTTTCTACAGTCGCCGGAATTAACTCTTTTGCTCCAAACTGATCATCAAAACCCAAGTCCCTGCAAAGTTCAACTACACCTACCCCTCGCAAATTCCAAATTGCATATAATTTTACATGCGCAGCTGATAAACTTGAATTCTGGAAGTGGAAACAAATTATACAGTATCAGACTAAAAATCAAAAACTCTTGCAATCCTAACTAAGGAAATGAAAAAGGTCAAACCTTAAAGATTAAAACTTGCAATCAAAGCTCTGCTTGGAACAAGCAATCCCCAGATCTGGCTTACCAACAAAAACTTATATGCTTGCAGATAAGGAAATTTCCATGTAATGATTTGATGTAGCACTAAGTCAAAACCAGATAAGAATCTCAAAGTTTTCTCGAACTACATTACTTTCCTAGAAAATTACCAGTGATAGGACCACCACACATACAGATATTGGAACCAACCAAGAAACTTAAAACGACCAAAGTTGTATAACCCCTTAGAAGCATGGAAATTGCCATGAAACCAATTCAACGTTCCTTTCCTCATTAGTGTGTGGAGATATTCTAATGAAGACAAAAATTCTTTCAGGAAATTAAGAAACTATTTCCACATGAAAAAACAAAGCCAATTTCACACTAAGTGTGGATGATTGAAACATCTTTTTGTTGACTTGTCTCTGAGCGTTTGTCAGTCGTCGGGAGTCAAATTACAATATAGTAATAGTGCATTCTCATTCTAGCCATTTGTTATCAAATGCAATCTATAAATAATATACAAGATAATGTCCTCAAATATCATTAAAAGAACTTTAATGTTATGCAAAGTAATTAAAATTGTTTCTTATGACTAATTTGTAAAAATAATGATAATGTATTTATATCTATATCTAATCTTTTATGAGAAAGACTTTAATTTCCTAATATTCCCATTTTTTAATTTTCACTTTCTAAAAGTTGTTTTTATTAAACTATCATCTCTATTCTTCACCACCACCGATCAACATGCACATGATCAGCACGTTCTTGCGGTCTAAACAAAACAATATAAATTAAATTCTATCTAGACTAATTAGAAGCAAGTGCACCCCGTCGACAAGTAATATAAATCGGTAAGAATCGGATATCGTACCCAAGGGAAAAATTTTCAACACGTAAGACAACTAAATTAAACGATGAAAAATTACTTAGACGATCACGAATTGATTGATTTGAAAATAAAATAAAATAAGTAAATCAAGGAAATATGAAAATTACAAGGTATGAATTAAAACGACTAGATTTAATCAAATGACAAAAGTTCGGTTAAGGTATCAGATTTCAATTGGATTGGACATTTAAAATAAAATTGTAAAAGTGGATTGATTTAGGAAATACTTCACTTAAGCAAGTCGAACCCAATGTTCATGGTGTTCCCTTCTCTTTTAAATCCGAGTCACTACTTGGTTCATAGAAAATTCGGAATAAAAGGCGTTAAATACAAGAAGCCTAAAATTAAGTTCGTTAATTCTAGGTATCCTCACACAAGATCCTAAGGTTGGTCTACACTTTAGTCTCAAGTATGTCGCTTGATTAATTTTCCGACAAATTAAATCCCATTGGTTGTGGCATTTAATCATCTAAGGTCTTTAATCTAGGTGATCAAGCTAAATTAAGACTAAATATGCATTTAATCAAGCAAAAATCAATACCACAAAAATTATCCTAATCCAATATCAATCTTAACCTTAACCGAAAAGAAAAACTTACTAACACGTATTCATCAATGTAACATAAATCATGGTCATAACATATGTTTACATTGATTAAATCCACACAATTAAAATAAATATGGAATTAAAAATAAACAAATTAAAACATCCTTTTTTCCCGCAACTGTATTTCTGTCGCATCACTAGGTTCGATACATCTTGGCCAACGTCCTCTACTCTCTCCACTACTAGCTTCTCCTCTTTTGTTACTATTCATTGACGTCACAAATAAGGTTTGCTTCCACTTTATTCATGCACGTCCCTCCTAGCTTCTTCTCTTCTTTCATTGTAATGCTACTCTCCTCTTTTAACGCAGCTACCAACTTTCCAACTCTCTCATTCACGCATAGCTCTTCCCTTCCACCAGCTGTCTATGTTTCGTTGCTGTCCCTTTTGCCATCAACTGCTGCGTTGCTGTCCACCAATGGAGGGTTGTGTCCTCCAGCTGCTTCAACCTCAACATGGATGCTTCGTTTGTTGCTCATCCACCAGCTGCTTCGATTGTTTTATCTCCTAAGCCACCAGCTGTCACGTATTATCTCCACCAGCTTCAAAGTTTGTGAGTGGAGAGTCTCCTTGGTGATGGTGTAACGTTATGTAGTGGAGAGTCTTCTTAGAGGGCTCCTTTATTTCTTTATTCTCCACTCATCAACAGCTCATGTTCTTACTCTCCAGCTAACGTTTATTTTATCTCAACTACCCATCCACGCACCCAGCTCAACATTCTCTCCCATTTTTCAACTCTCCTGCCGCAGCCATCTTCTTTTATCTTATTGAAAGTCAATAATCTTATGCTCTCCTTTATCTGCCGCCCACTGCTATCTTCTTTGTTGTCGTAGCTATCTTTTATTTTTCATGTTGAATGTCTCCAACTCACGCTGGTCCCACTCCTCTCATTCTCCAATCTTAACTTGATTTTTCGTTTGTCTTTTTTTTTTCTAGCTACTAACGTCCACTAGCTGCTTCACTCTTCACGCATGCACGTAGATCCTCTAGGTGATTTTTGTTTCTTCTTTTTGTGGGTCCTGAGCTCTCCTCTCCAAGCTCACTCATTCACGCCTCTTTCCCAGCTGCAAACATGTCATATTGCAAGATTTTCGGTGGAGGCTGCGTGTGTGCCGCCAACTGCCTTTGGCTTTTATTTCTTCTCTTCAACGTTTTCAGCTCCTCTTGTCTCTAATAGCTGCCCACTAGCAACAGCTTCTAGTGTTATGTAGCTCCTCTCATGTGTGCTTCAAGCCTCCAATTGTAGCGTTATTTTCCTTAGCTGCGTGAATATCTGCTGTAGCTAGATGAGTCTGCGTGGTGTCCTGATTTGACAATTTAATTGGTCCCTCCTAGATGCCTGCGTTTCTTTTTTGTCTAATCCTTGGTGTGTTGGCGTCTATAGAGCTGCCTGCTTTTTGTTGTGTCACCCTTTAATTCCAAAACCTCCCAAAACTAAAACCCTCCTTTCTTTCTTTTTGCTGGCTTGCGTTTTGGACTGCTCTTGCTAGGATTGTTTCAGCTCTCTCTACTGCGTCATTTTACCCTGACTCTCCTTCTTCCAATTAATTGTTGTTGTGGTCTTTTTCAAGTAAAAACAAGTGTATTTCCTTTTTTTCTCTTTTCCACGGCTGCTTCTCTATTAACGCCTGCAGCTATCTTTGTTCCTTGATTACTACCACTTCTTAGTTTCCAAGTTGTCGTTTTTTGTCTCTGGCCATCCTATCTATTAAATCACATTCTTGAATTCAATAACATGCACATCACATTCTTGAATTCAATAACATGCACAATTTAACGTTTTCTAGAGGTTCTCTTGCTTGATGCTTTTGAACATTCCAAATTCCATAATGTGCCTAAACTTAAAACAAATAACTTTTAATTAGTGTAATTTAAACATTAAATGGACAATAGTTTAGTAAATTACGTATAAAAAATTAATACAAAAATGTCCATTAACAAGAACTGCAAGCTTAGGTAAGAAATTCTAGGCAGAAGCAGTTAATGCCACCTATTATATGGTGAATCAAGCTCCATCAATTGCAATTGAGTCGAAGACACCGATGGAGATCTGGACTGGTAAACTAGTAGATTATTCCAAACTCTATGTATTTAAAAGTTCTGCCTATATGATGTTTAATGCAAAAAAAAAAACTACGAAATTGGATCCAAAATTCAAAAGATGTATTTTCTTGGGACATGCTAATGGAGCAAAGGTGTATCATCTATAGGATCCCACTACCTACAAGATTGTTATCAGCAGAGATGTTATTTTTTGGAAGATAATGATCAAGAGCAAGCAGAAGATGTTAGCACTTCAAAAGAGAATTCAGAGACTACAACAATATAGATGGAAAGGAAATTTGATCAAAATGATTCTTTTGAAGCTGCACTAAAGCACGAGGAGCAAGAACCAATCAAATCTAATGTTTCAGACACTCAGAGATCAACTCGCACAAGAAGAGCATTGAGCTGGCACTCAGATTATATTATGGAGAGCAATATTGCATACTGTCTTTTAACTGAAGATGGAGAGCCATCAACTCTAAGCAATGAATAGTTCAGATGCATCTCAGTGGATGACAATAATGCAGGAAGAAATTGAAGCTCTGCATAAGAATAAGATATGGGAGCCAGTATCACTATCATAAGGAAGAAAGCCTATTAGCAATAGATGGGTTTACAAGATCAAGCGGAGTGGTGACGATCAAGTAAAGCGATATCGTGTTAGATTGGTGGTAAAAGGATATGTTCAAAAGGAAGGAATTGACTTCAATGAAATATTTTCTCCTATAATTTGACTCACCATAGTTTGAGTAGTCCTAGAGATGTGTGCTACAATTAACTTGCATCGTGAACAGTTGCATGTGAAAATTACATTTTTTCATGGAGATCTTGAAGAAGAATTTTATATGCTTTAGCCAGAAGGTTTTGAATAAAAAGGGAAAGAGAACTTGGTTTGTAGATTGAATAAATCTTTGTATGGTTTAAAGAAAGCGTCGAGGTGTTGGTGTAAGAGATTTGATTCCATCATCATGAGGCTTAGATACAGCAAACTGAATGTAGAGCCTTGTGCATATTTCAAAAGGTTTGAGAAAGATGATTTTATAGTCTTGTTGTTGTATATATACGACATGTTTGTAGCATACCCCAATAATGATTGTATCAAAGAATTGAAGGCACAGTTGGCTAAGGAATTTAAAATGAAGGACTTGGGATCAACAAACAAGATTCTAGGGATGCAAATTCGTTGAGATAAGAATAATGTGAAGATTTGACTTTCTCAAAAGAATTATTTGAAGAAGATCTTGTGGCAATTCAATATGCAAGATTATAAGTCAATTTATACTCCTCTTCCTATTAATTTCAAGTTGTCCTTAAGTATAAGTCCTAGCAATGAAGAAGAGAGGATGGAGATGTCTCAAGTACTGTATACATCAGTAGTAGAAAGCTTAATGTTCGTTATGATTTGTACAAGACCAGACATTGCATATGTAGTGAGAGTAGTTAATCTATACATGGCGAATCCTGGTTGAGAGCATTCTGTTAAGAGGATTCTCAGAAATATCAAGGGAATCTCAGATATTGTATTATGATATGGAATATCATTTTTTACTATCAAAGGATATGTTGATGCTGATTATGGAGGTGATCTTAATAAAAGTAAATCTATTATAGGATATATATTTACATTAGCTAAAGGAGTTGTGAGTTAAGTTTCAAAACTGTAGTCAATTGTAGCTACGTCAACAACAGAAATAGAATATGTATCAATTATACAAGCTAGTAAAGAAGCAGTGTGATTGAAGTTAATGGTGGAAGAATTCGAATGCAAACAAGCGAACATTATTTTGATTTGTGATAACCAAAGTGCTTTGCATCTTGCAAGGAATCCATAATTTTATTCAAAGATAAAATACATTCGAGTTCAATATCACTTCATGCGTGAGAAAGTGGAAGAAAGAACAGTGGACATGGAGAAAATTCATATAATGAATAACCTGACATATTTTATGACAAAAGTAATCAATGGTGACAAGTTTATTTAGTATCAATTCTCGCATAGCCTAACAGAGACGTAAGCAACATGAAGTGGCAAGGTAGAAAGAATAATGTAAATATCTGATTGATTCTCATTCAAATCTTCAAGTAGGAGAATTGTCAAAAATGATAGGCACCGTTTTCGGTACCTACCAAAGTTGAAATAAATAAATAAAAGTCAAAGATACCTGACCAAATGGGCAACCATCCTACACATCTCCTGCTTATAAATAGGCAAGAGATGAAGGAGTAAATCATCCCAATAGCAGAGAAAAGAAACAAGAGTGAGGGAGAAAAGAGAGAAGGAAAAAAAAGTAAGACAAAATATTTTATATATTTTCTGAGTCTAGTTTGTAATTCTCTATTTTTCCTATAGTAAAATCCTTCTATCCTTGTCCGTAGTTTTTACCCTAATTTAAGAGTTTTGTATGTAAAATCTGTGTGCTTATTTTATTTTCAATATTTTCAGTCATTTTAACTGCAACTCAACTCTATTCAAGTCCTGATTGTTCCTGCCAAGGCAAAATCATATAAAATATGTAACGTGTAACATTCAGTCACGTAAGTATTACTGTAAAAAGAACTCGACTAAAGTCTAATAGAAGTTTTTTTTAAAAGTTTTTAATACAATATGGTATTTTATAATATAATAACATACAGTGTAAATGGTACCACGTCTATAAATTAGTGAGGACTTCCACAAACCAAACTTATGTCCTCGTCAGAACAGAAAAATGAATTCTCTTGCAATGCTACTGCCATTCCTATTTTGGGTCACCTCATTCCATGTGACTTGGGGCGATACTTATGAAGATTTTCTTCATTGTCTTCCCTTTTATTCATCAAATGACTCCAACTCCATCTCTAATGTTACCTACACCCCATGCAACACTTCATATTCTTCTGTTTTGCAGTCCAGAATCGAAAATATCAGGTTCAATACCACAGAAACCCCAAAACCCGTTGTCATTGTTACGCCGACAAATGTATTGCAGATTCAAGCTACCATATATTGTTCACAGAAACATAGCCTACAAATCAGTGACTATTGTAGAATGATGCTCTGATACCACTCTAGAAAGGTGCCCCCTTGAGGATTGAAGAAAGCTCCTTCAGCTATCAACCTGTCGAGCTTGAAATCTGCTGGTGGCAAATGGTCGAACACTTGGTGTGCTCTGTTCACGCAAGACTCCTTCAGCTGGAAAATGTTGGAACTTCTGTCTCCTCCTCTGTTTCGTAATCAGATTGTATAATGCTCCTCCTAAGTTGTAACTTAAGTCACTCACAAATCAGTGTATGTAAGGTGTTTGGTTTTGTGTAATGAAAGGAATGGTATTT
>JAOSBK010000204.1:4625314-4640379 GCA_027568895.1 Erythroxylum shatona
ATAATCCAATTTAATCCTAACCCTTCATTTAATTTCCCAACTTCTAATTCCCAAACATACTTGCTAATTCCAAGACTCAATAAAATATATTTATAATTAAAACGATTTAAAGCAAAATGAAAAGTAATGAAAGTAGACGAATAATAAATAAATCAATAGATAATTAAATAAATAAAAAATTTTCGGGGCCCAACACCTCCTCTTGTCTTCACTTCAACCTTGCTAACGTATTTTATTTCCACCACCAGCTGTTATTTTCATTCCTTGCCACCTGGACGTCTCATCTCCACCAATCAGCAACGTTTTTCTCTCCACTAGAGCTACTGGCTTCGTTTTTATTTCCTAGCCCAAGAAAAACCCCAGCTCTCCACGTTCTCCCCAGCTAACATTTTTTAACATTTCCACCTCATGCTTTCTCCTTTATTTCATTCTCTTCACCAGCAGCCACGTTTTTGTGTCTCCCAATGTTGCCAATGTTCTCCTCTCTAGCCACCAGCTCACATTTTCTTTTTCTATAGAACCAGCTACTTCAGTTTTCTTCAACATAACAGCTTCATTTCATGTCCACCATCTGCTTCATCAACGTGAGTGGAGCTCTCCTTAATGGTCGTGTAACGTTGCTCTTCTTCAACTCACTAGCTCAACGTGTCTTTGGTTGTAATGTGAGTGATAACGTCTCTTTCTCTTTGTGGTGTAAAGTGAGTGATGTTCCGTGAAGGATTGCTCCCTCAACTCCTCTTCCACCAGCTGCTTCGATTGTTAATGGAGAGATGAGTGATCAGTGTAGCGTCAGTGTTGGAGCGTTGTAAGTGGAGAGTATATTTTGTGGTGTGTAACGTTAGTGAGAGGAGTGTCCTGACTAACGTGCTTTATCATTTCTCTTTAGACCACCAGCTACCATCTTCTTTCACGCCCATAATCACGTTTAATCAGCCCCCTCAAGCCGCCAGTCGACTGTTCTCAAACCATGCTAAACCCACTATAGCTGAAGTGACAAATTAATTTTTGCTTGTTTATCCATGATTCATGCTCCTCACGCCTAACTCTTCCGTTTTTCAATCTTTCACGCCAGCCTCCTCTCTTTGTTTTATTGCTGCCAGCTATCTTTTCTTGGCTTTTTATTTCCTTTCTTCAATGTTTTCAGCTTCCGAAGTCTTCTAAGCATTTTAAAATCTTCTCTCCTCCACTGCCAACTAGCTAGCTTCGTCCCTTTTTAATTATTTTTGCCAAGCCAAACTGTCGTATTTTGTTAGGTATAAAGAGCTCCCAATTTTTGATTTTTGATTTTTTTTTTGCTCTCATCATCCAATCTAATATGTGCCTAAAATTAAAACAAACAGCTCTTAATTAGTGCAATTTAAATATTAAATGGATAAGACTTTAGCAAATTATGTATCAAAAATTAATACAAAAATATCCATTAACACACGTGAAACCCGAAAGCTAAAGCCCTTAGATTACACGTAAGTTTGATTACTAGTGGTAGAAATAAATAAAAAATCTTAGAAAAATAAATAACAACATGGACATGTGTTAGTACAAACACAATAAAGTCCAATATTATTAACATGCATCTAAAGAAAACTTTTCAACATACTAAATCATATTGGTACGGATGCTAGAGTATAGGTACAAGTGAAAGCAAATGAAAAACATAATTAGAGGTAAATATGCTGCAACCAACATTCCTTAGAGTCATTCTATTGAAGTTGATGGTAGCTGATCTAAAAAATGAAGTTAAGGAGAGATAAATCTCACTAAGCAAGTCCATATCGCCTTACGACACCCAGTAGCATGCTCACATAATATACAATTGATATTAGTATAAACACATTTATATGATGCATAACAAATTACATGCAGTACATAATAAATCGTAAGAGAACAAATATCTTAGGACTCTAATATCTAAGGATAAATCCTCAAAATACTACACCTCGAATGAATGCAGTGCGCTAAGCATCACCATCAGACTAGATATACACCTATACTGATATAGGCATAAGGCTCTTTTAGTTCAAATGGATGACGAGCACTAACATACCAACATTCACACGATACATCTAAAGTCACAATTATATCAATAATATACATATTAAACAAGGACTCAACTGGGAGCCAAGCATAAACCAAGATCGATTTGTATCATATCTCATTATCATATCACAATCTTCTCTCATAATTACATATTTTTCCTCCTCTATAATTAAAATCAAACACATCAATACATAGTCTGAAAACATCATTCCTTTAGCAATATTAAAAAATTTGATAATAGGCTCTTTCTTTTATTTGTCCAACTATTCTACGTGATTGAACACTCATAAATTTCCTAATTCATTCCTTTTTCACTTAAAAACCTTTTTATTTCACTAACAAAGCTGCTCAGAAGATTAAATTTGTAGTTATCAATTAAAGGAACCCTAAATCCTAGCCAGTAAGAGGTAAGAACACCCACCATAGGTTAGTAAAATTAAGATTTAAGTAGTATTGAATGACATATCTACATCATACCACCATCTAATAATTACCATATCTATATCATGAGTTGCTTCTTTAGATTATGATGCCCTATAAATAGAAAAGTTGAGAGATCTGGTAGTTATTTGCAGAGTAAAAAAGTTAAAATGTATCTTCTTCTTTCTGTTCATATTGGTTGCAACAATTTGTTGTTGTTGAGTAGGAATACTATCTTCAACATTGTCAACATCATTCTAACCATTGCAAAAACAACTTTCAAAACCAACTTCATAGTTTAATCTTTGTCTTCTGCTTTTTCATTCTGATACTTTTTAAGCAAAATTTTTGTTTGTCATTTTACATTGTGACTAACTTTCTTGCAAGGTTCTTCATCTTCTTTGATCCAAACTAAATATTTCTTTAATATAGTAATTCTCTTACCTTTCCAATGTTTATTACAATAAACAAATAATATAGTTCTCCATATTAATAACCAATCTTGCATGAACACAAACACAAACATGATCATTGAGTCTTCTTGAATATGTTGAATTATGAAAAGTACTCAAACTTTCTTCATTTACTTGTAAAAATAAAGAAAGACACATGTCAAAATTAAATTAATAACTTTATATCAAAACAAAGTGTTCTTCTAACTTAGTTTGAGTATCAAATGCAATATGTCGTATGCAATTACATTTTCTGCTTAAAAATATGAAACGATTGTTAAGACGAAATTGAACGCGTAAAAGTTCATTTAAAACATATGGACTCCAAACCCTCTTTACTAAAGTTATCACTTTCCTCTTAGAAATATTCATATCAAAATGATAAAAAAAAAAATCAAGTTGATCATGGTGCCTTACATATAAAAAATTTAATGAACTATGTTAACTTTAGTTTTGATCTTTTTTAATCAAACTAGTCTATCTTTTATTATATCCAAGACACTCAAACTACGTAGAAATATGGATAATGCACATACAGTCAGGAGAAAATAATCGAATCAATGATGAGAACCAATTCACTAATAAGACTACATAGGATAAAACTTAAGTTTATGAATATAATAATTATTAATAAATATAATTAAATTAAAATATCTTCAAAAGTATAAAATTTAAATAAAATTTTGATTATATATTTTATGTTATTTTTATTGATAATTTATAAATAAATATTATATTAATAATTAAAATAAATTTAGTTAATTAAAATAAATCCTTTTTAAATTTAATATATAATTATCACCCATAATAAAAATATTAATAACAATCAAGCAAATTTTTATTTAAAAATGAAAATTTTTTTGATCAAACGCATAGCCTCAATTTAACCCCAATTCAGCCCTAATTTTAGTGTAAACCCTAAATTTCCTAAGTACTGCCACTATCTAAGCAGCTGGGACGACACGTATCTCTCATCTTCACTCTTCAAACATAACATTAACATTCGCAAACCTGTCTTCCTCTTCTAAAACTGGTTCACTTCCACCTCAGTAAGAAAACTTCTGAAAATTTTCTCAATGGCGATCTGCTTCCAAACCCCATTTAAACCCATTGGGTTCTTCAATGATAACAGTAAGAATCACAAATCCCTACTCCGCTGCAACTTGTCACTTACCACCACCGAACTCGAACCTGTTTATACCTCCGTCAAATCCTTTGCACCCGCCACCGTGGCCAACCTAGGACCGGGGTTTGACTTCCTCGGTTGCGCAGTTGATGGAGTTGGTGATTATGTCTCCCTCTGTGTCGATCCATCGGTCCATTCAGGCGAGATCTCAATCTCCGATATAACAGGAAATCATGCCTCTAGAAAGCTTTCCAAAAATCCACTTTTTAACTGCGCTGGTATCGCTGCTATTGCCGCCATGAAAATGCTTAAGATCCGCTCTGTAGGACTCTCTCTCACCCTCGAAAAGGGCCTTCCTTTGGGGAGCGGACTCGGCTCCAGCGCCGCTAGTGCCGCAGCTGCCGCGGTAGCAGTTAACGAGATGTTCGGAGGAAAACTCGATAGTAGAGAACTGGTACTTGCTGGACTGGAATCAGAAGCTAAAGTGTCGGGTTATCACGCGGACAACATAGCTCCAGCGATCATGGGTGGGTTCGTGTTGATTCGGAGCTATGATCCGTTGGAACTAATGAGACTCAAGTTCCCAACAGAAAAAGATTTGATCTTTGTGCTGGTTAGCCCTAACTTCGAGGCACCCACCAAGAAAATGAGGGCGGCGTTGCCAACAGAAGTAGGGATGTCACACCATGTGTGGAATTGCAGTCAAGCTGGGGCATTGGTGGCGTCCATACTGGAAGGGGATTTGCTGGGGTTAGGAAAGGCGTTATCGGCCGATAAGATCGTGGAGCCCAAAAGAGCGCCATTGATTCCCGGGATGGAAGCGGTCAAGAAGGCGGCTATGGAGGCAGGAGCTTTTGGGTGTACCATAAGTGGGGCGGGGCCCACGGCGGTGGCTTTAATAGATAATGAGGAAAGAGGGAAGGACATTGGGGAGAGGATGGTGGAGGCCTTCTGGCGGGAGGGTAATTTGAAAGCTGCGGCTATGGTCAAGAGGCTGGACAGAGTTGGTGCTAGGCTTGTTGCCAGTGTTCCTCTTAGATAATGAAGAGTTTATTCTTCTTAGGCCGAGCCTGTCGGTTTAATTTCAATGAGTTTTGTTTTGATTCAGCTTAATGAATGATGCTTTAGGCTTGCTTACTGTCTCTTCTTGTTGGTTCTTGGAAGCCAGAGGATGGTAAAGAAGATATCATTGGTTTCTCATCAAACGCAGTTCAGTTTGTTTTGATTCAATTGCCAATTACTTAAAATTTTCCACTCATGAAAAAAGAAAAAAGGAAGCCTAAGGAAGAGTAAGGATCTTTTGTAATTCAAAATATTTTGGTAATTTCAGGCAGATGAGGTTCTCATCCACATACGTAATTTTCTTTTTCTCAGTTTCGAGTCACCCATCTTTTTCTTGCGTATTGCTTTATTACACTATAGGCTTAGCATTCTCAGTTTCACCACCTTTCAGGAAAGGGCATTCAGAAGTTGGTCGGCATAATTAGTTAGTCAGGGATCTTCTTAGCTCTGTTTCTGTGTCACCAATATAGCTTCCAGCTACTGAAGCCTTGTTTATTATCCTTCTAATAGGCCCCAGTAGCAGCAGTTGTGATCATGGCATGCAATTTTCATAATTGCCATATATATAAGCGTTTATATGTTTTTTCCAACAAATTAAATGGATTTTCCATTTGTATCTTGAGGATGGATCACACCCAGGGCTTAGAAGCAAGGCCATGAGCTATGATCAGCTAATGTACATTCAGGTAGTTTCCGTATAGATTTGTGGAATTTATTATTATCATTTCTTTTGCTTTTGAGCTGTACTTTGCAGACATTGTTCTGTCCAATTAACTCATTTAGCTACTAAAATGTGCAGTTTTTCTGTGGATGAAAAGGTTGTGCAGGATTAGTCATAGATTTTGTTCCTAAATTATGCCCCATGTTAGTTCCTTCCTGAAATGGTATTTGTTTTCCATGAGGAATATTTCATTCTGCAGAAAGAAAACTGACATGCTTCTGAGATTCTAGGTATTAATTAGTAAACTCTAAACAAACGGCAACCTGCGATTGACAAAAGTGAGGAGGAGATGGGCCTCCAGATATTAATTGGCAATATGGGATTCTTGAATGATATTCATGTTTCCTGGAAAGAATTAGTGAATACTTAAAACCAAGGGGAATCTGCTTTTGGATATGTAGGAGAAAAATTGCTTACATTGGACCCAATCTTTTAATTGCAGCACTCTGATTCTGAACCTGTGCAAACAGAGAGGCCGGGGAGTTGATTGCATACTACAAGATTGCATGTAAGGAAAATGTTTTCTCCTTGTTTAATGCTCACGACGAAGTTGATCATCTTAAAGGGACTGCTTTATCTAGGGCATTACAAGTGTGTATTGGATCATTTGTTCTGCAAGCACAATTTCAACAATGTAATCATACTTTAAGGTGGATTATCTTGTTATGGAGATCCCGCTCCAAATGTAGATGATATGGATATTTCCCCTGATTTGTTTTTATGGCTTTGAGGCTGCAGCAGCTCTCCTTCAAAGGGATAAGAATGTATTCTGCATGAAGTGAAGCTGATAAGATCTACTTATCTTAGTTCTTAACTTCCATTCTAACTTTTTTTCATTTTTATAGGTCCATTATAGCTGTCTAATCATGGAATGACAATAGACAAAAGCAGTCTGTGCATGATCCTTGGTCAATTTTCATACATCATTAGACATGCTCACTTCTTTGCGTGTGTCTGCATCTTTAAATGATGGTTATGTTGTTGAAAGAAGGGAAATTTGCTTTTATCTTTTGTGGCTTGCAGTCAATTTAATTGAATGGGTATTGTCTAAACCATTCTGATAAAGCACTTATCCTTGATGGTTTGGCCATTGTCATATTTGGAGTCATGTTATACTTGTGTATGCTGCATATGCATTTTACCCATCAGATTTTTTTTTCCTGGACTTGGGTGGATGCTGAGTAGATCTCAACAATTTCCTTTACAAAATCTTCACTTACTTGGATGACTGGTTGATATTAAAAGAAGATCACAAAGGTTGCTAGTTTGTTCATCCAGAAGTTTGCTAAACGTACAACATTAGTGAGCATGTATGGATTTTACATTCTTGTATTTTGGCCTTTAATTTTTTGGTTTAATGTAACAGCCTGAGACGTACTTATTATCGTCTGTTGGTTGAAATTTGTGTATAAGGAACATTATGCAGATGCTCCATGTATTTTAGTGAGCGATAGTAATAGACCCCAAATGCTGGTGTTTGATACTCGCTGGCATGCAGCTTATCTTTTGTAAGTTGTTCGTTTGTTCCTTGAAATAGCACTAACACATGAGGGACCATTATAGTAAATGACGTTCTCCTAAACTGAAGGTTAAACATTTAAAAGATCACTTTATCGCTATATGATTACTGGACTTCGTTCATTTGTCCTATTTTGGAGCAGTTCTTCAAACAATACCTTGAGCCTATCAAGCTGAATGACATTACGTAGTAACCAGTTTCTGATCTACATTCTTCTCTTTAATTTTACTGTTTGTTGAATTAAGTATCTTCTTTTTGCCTCTTGTTCTCAAAGGTTAACCGGAAATTAATGGATTTGAGTTACTTGACAAAGTTATAAGTACGGCAAGTCATTTGAAGGTGCAGATTTTCTTGGCTTGGTCAATAAGTTGGCCATGTTCATTGTAGGATGAATACACAAGGCATTTATGTTGAAATTAGCGATGGTAGTGGGTCTTCAACCTGATTAATATCTGCACTACCCAACCTAAAAAAATGGATATGGAAGCTAAAAAATGGATTTTAAATGAATGTTAAAAAATGGATGTGGATATAGATTTGGATATGGGTCTAGTGATAACCCGAACCATGGATACCCATATCATACCCGTTTTTTGTTAACTCTATTTTTTCTATTTTTTCTTGAATATTTATGGTTAAATATAATAAAATATTAATATTTTATAGGAAGAAACAACTTTAAAATCTTCACTTTATTACTCAGTACTCATCTTTTTCATCATATTTTATTTTCTTATAGGATGATAATAATGCAAATAATATGGAGAGGGAGTTTTAAATGTTGTGGAGTTCACGCAGAAATAATTTGAAGCTTTGAATATTTCATTCTTTGTTCCAGTTCTTAATTGTGAAAATATATATTGTCTTTGTACTAGACATTATGATTTTTATTATTCCAATTTTATGATTTTTTTAAGACATACAAATCAAAATTTTGACTTATTATTATTAAAGTAATTTTGATTTGAAGCGTTTCAAAAAATTTGCTCTTTATATTTTTTATTTAGAAGTTATATTTTTATGTGTTATACAACCTGATGAATATCCAAAAACCTGAACAACTCAATGGATTTAGATATGAGTAATAAATCGTAAAAATCGATAGATATGGATATGGATATGAGTTGAGTCATAAAAAATAAATATAGATATGGGTAAAGTAATACTTGAACTGAACCTTACCCATTGTCATCCTTAGCTGAAATAATGAAGGCGGCTATGCCTGTCCACGGTAAATATGCTGTTTTGAAAGCATACAGTATATAAGGAGATGTGCGAATTGAATACCCGTACTATAATTCCATTCCAAGTAGTCTGATCACAATGTAGATTAAACAAGTATCCTCAGCCAGATTGCAGCAGAGAGAGGACATAAGTACGAGTGCTCTATGTTTTCCTCGAGAGCACATAACTCCTCTGAGATGTTGAATTTAATCATGTCCCTAGTTTTTAGTCTCGTGTGAATGGCCAACCTTGAGATGGAGGAGGTTATCGATAACAATAACATCATGTGAACAACCAAATTGTTGCTAAAAATAACAATCAAAAGGTTGGAGTGGATTCCAACTAGATCATAAATCAACTTTTTTGCATGTGGAGAAGCAAGAGAGATTGGTAAAGAAAGGTAAACGAGATAATGCCTACCAGAAAGGTAACATTATGGCTTAAAGTATAGTAGGATAGATGAACTATTATGTCCACTTACAACGTGTATGGTTTAGAACAAGCACTAAGAAGTTGATAAAGTAAGATAGATGAACATTTGTTTGAGTACGATTTGTCAAAAGCTTATCTGATTCCACTCTTTATATGAAATATAAGGGCAATGACTTTCTCATAGTATCTTTTTATGCTGATAATACTAGTCTTTTGGTGACAAAAGATAAGAATAGTCTTTTGGTGACTAGAGATAATACAAGACCACTTGAAGAGTTCAAATAAGAAATGATGTAAATTTTTGAAATGAGAGAACTTTATCTTAAGAACCAATTTCCTGGACTGGAGAACAGATAAAGCAAAAATGAAGTGTTCATCTTCCATAAGAAGCATGTAAAAACATATTGAAAAAATTCTGATGGAAGAATGTAAAATAATAACCACATTAATAAATTAAAAAGAGAAGCTAAACAAGGAAGATGGTGTTAATAAAATTAATGAAGGTTATATAGATCGCATCTCATTGTAACAAGATTGGATATTCTATTTGGTGTAAGTCTCTTATCTCAATTTATGCGTGATGCTAGTGTAATATATTAAGGGGTGGTTCCACTTTGTTTTTTTGTTATGTTCTTAGTTTTTGTTTTTTATTTTTGGTTTCTTTTGTTTATTAAAAAAACTATTTGGATGAAATTTCTAATATAAAAACTGAAAACAAAAACTAATTTGGTTGAGATTTGTAATTAAAAATTAAAAAAAAACATGTCTGGTTTTATCATTCTATTTCTATTTTTGTAATTATACTCTTATGTTAATAATATTAATATAATATATTATGTTTTAAAAAATTAATTAATTGTCATTATAGCTAAAATTAAAATATATGCAAATTAATGTAATAAAAAAGTTCTCATTAATTGTATATAATAAAATTTCATAAATTAAAAAATTGTATCAAGTCATTCTAATCAATAAAAGATGTTCATTATATTATAATTCTTCAAAACATAATATTATTATCATTTATAAAAAGAAACATTAATCCATAAGAACTAATATAATCTCTTTACATTTGTCTAACAATTTCATCTCGCTTTTAAGATATACTTCAAAGTTATGCTAAAATGATATTATACTTCACTTGAGAACTTGCATTTTCATTTTCACTTTTTCTAATTTGTTTTTCATTTTCACTTTCTCTAATTTTTTATTTATATCATAACTCGACATGTTTTTAAGTATAGGAAATTTTACTTTTAGAACGATAAAACATCTTTCAACAAAATTTCTTAATGAAAAATGCATATAGTTAAACAATTCCTATAGACCTTAAGGTCTTCCTCTTTCTCTATAATCTCGTAAATGATATCTATTACCTCAATATGATGAGAGAAAACTCGGCATATTGGTGTAGCCAAAATCAACCAAATAGAACTTACCTAATAAATAAAGAACATAATATTAAAAAATATTTATAATGAATTATAATACTATGTTTATTTAAAATAATATAATACTTTATGGAGACATAGGAAATTAAATTGCTAGATTTGTCACTATTTCTAAAAGAACTCGATAGTTATTTGCAATACCTTCTTATCTAGCCATTACATATGCAAAACGCATGTCAAATGAGCAACAATACATAATATTTTGTGTTTGATTATTTCTTTTACTCCTGTATGATATTTGTTCATCGGTCGAAACATGTACATCAATATGTGTACTATTTATTTCTCCTATACAATCCTAAAAATTAAAATAATTGTTAATCATAAGGACATAACTAAAATAATAATGAAATATATGAGTGTATATGAAAATATAAAAAGAATTTTGAATTATATTTGAATCTTAAGAGATATATTAGTAAATGATGGTAGAGTAATGACTCTTTATGCAAAGTAATTAACTGCATATAAAACTTTGCAAAAGTATTTCAAAATTTTCTAAGTCGAATGTTCAAAACGTCCTGTATCGACTCTAGTTATCTCACAATGCCCTATAGTCATCAAGAAAATTGCTACTTGTTTCTCCACAGCCTAATGACTTGTTACCTTTAAGCCTGCTAAATTCTTCAACTCATCATATAATCTCAAGAAGATCATCCGTCTCATTCTTAAGTTTACATAAATCCTTATAGGATCCTCATCTAACGTTATTATCTTTCTCATTATTAAGTTTTCATGAATCCTTGTAGGATTCTCATTCAAAAATTCTAATATTCAATTATGACTTGGTAGAGTGGAAGTTCCACATGATTGCTTTTACAAATAAAAATATTTGTTCTCTCCCTCAACTAGAGAAATAATGATTACCTTCTTCAGTTCATCATCATAATCTGATTCGAAATCTGATAAGGAATCCAACTATTTACAATGCCAACATTAAATAATTGATAAAACATTCAATCAAAAGGTTTAATCAAATATAGACAAAATATTCATGCAAAATATAGACTTAACAATAAGTCAAACATTCATACAAAACACAATCTTAAAATGTTATATAAAGTATTGCTTAATATAAAAGTGTTAAATTAATAAGAATTTAATATGGAATAACATAAAAATATAACTAGAGTGACATAATTTAATTTAGCTTCCTTGCATTTGTCATCTTCACAAAAATTATCCCTATAAAGTGGAGAATTATGTAAAGCCTTTATAGCTTCTAAATATTACACACCGTCAACACCCAATTCATCTAAGGAATGCAAAAATTCCATCATTATGTTAGTCTATTGAGATCTATTCTCTACAGTAGCTGATGTTTCATTCAATTTTTTCTCAAGTAAATATTTTCCTTTATGATTGTTCACTAAAGACCTCTTTTACAATGTTAGAATGTGTCTTTTTTTCCTTCTTATTCTTAGGAGATTTCTTTCTCTTAGATGAGGAACTTGTAACTTGATTTCCTTTTTTTATTATATGAGCAATTTTCATCAACATCATTTCTATGTTCCTCTTTTGTATTATTTCATGGAACTTTAGTTAACGGATGTGCATGCAAAATCATTAGATGATATCGAAGATACAAAGTTAACTCATAATTAAAATGAAGCAACGGTTAGTTGAAGAAAATGTTTAGTTAAAGAAGAATCACTGCATTTGCGAACAATACACAAATTTGAGAAATACTTCAGCAACATCAATATTCTTGAAAGTCATATTCATATTAAATTTCTTGTGCCTTAGAAAGTGAAATCACTATATTAAGAGAGACTACCCTTTATACATTTCTTGTTAAGAGCTTGTAGAGGATTGTTAAACATTATGAGTGTGGAAGGTTGAAGAATCTTGAAAAATATATACTTGTGAGCTTAGAGAGGCTCGTGAAAATTTCCTAGTTGAAGTTTCATAGTGAAATACTCAAGTTAAACATTTGAAGACTAGACGTAGGCTTTGTTATAATCCGAACTAGTATAAATCGATTATATCACACACACACTCTCTCTCTTAACTTTTAAATTTTTGCATTACAGTGTGTGTGTTTAATTTACATGAGACTCCTTTACTTTTGGAATAAGCTCCTTCTGTTTTAATATTGTAAGAAGTTTTTTTCGTTATTAGGCTCCTTTCATTTTTTACCGGTAACTAGCTCCTTTTATTTTTTTAATAGGCTTCTTTCATTTTTAATGTTGACAAGCTCCTTTCTTTTTTAAATGTTAACAGGCCTCTTTCGTTTTTTTAAAGTTAACAAACTTCTTTCATTTTTAACAGGCTCCTTTTATTTACATATTGAAATTTAGTAGGTTTCTATCGTTTATACGAATTGATAGTAACTTAAAATTTTTAAGTCACACACAATTCATCCCCTCTTGCATGTGTTTGCTTTATTAAATCCATTGTACTTATCCTTCAATTGAACATCAGTATACTCCGTATTGAATTTTGTTTGAAGATTGTCTTAATATTCTTCCAATCAGATTTGGAAAAGTTAGTAGTCGTTCGATCTACCTTCACTTCTTCAACCATCAATGAGATTAAATATATCTCTATGGTATCATTCCATACCCTATCTTTTTCATTTATTTTCACACAATTATTATAATAGTTCATATTATTCAAACTTTCCAACAGTAAATGTAATTACCCATAAGTGACATCAATCATAACAATTTCTACAAAATATTAATTGCTAAACATAGATCAAAATAATTATGAGACAGCCATATTAAAGGTTAAACTGCATATAAGTGCATGAAAATGATGGAAGAGTTGAAGTGAGAAATTCAAACGAAAGTCAATCAATCTCTATAACAATATTTACAATCATGCTTAAAACTTACCCAGGTCTTCACGCTTCTACCACGCACTATGATTCCTAGAAATTATACAAAGTTGGAAACACATAGTAACTAGGTAAAATTTATATTAAAACAAATGCAAAACTGTACATCATCATCATCATAATATGGACAGGAATTACTCCCTATGTCCTGAGTTTAACTTAGTACAGTGCTTATAAACAAGATCCATGGTTGTGTTATTATATTATACAAATATAAAGCAGTAGTAAAATGTTACATTTTCTGTCTGTTATACTTATCTCTTCTTCCAAGTTAATTATAACAGAAGAGCATTAGGGATGAAATGAAACAATGCATTGTGTGATTAGCTGTAAATATATAGTAACAAAGTAGTTTTATGTGCGCATAAAGGATTATGAGTAGACAATGATTGATACGAAATAATAAAAAAACACACAATGATGGAGAAAAGGAAGGGACATGTGGTTGTTTTCATCTTTTCTTTTCTTTTCAATATATAATTTTGCTTCTTAAAGGACTATGGACTTATTTCTTCCACATCGCCTCTAAGTTGCAAATACTTTCCCATGGAAGCATTTATTCTCCTGCTTGTCAATTTATGCTCTTGTCATTTCTTAAAAGTTTTTGTTATTTCTTTCGGGTATTTTATAAAGGCACGGTAACTGAAACACAAAAAGCTACTTGGACTGGGATTTGGAGGGTCATAAATTTAGATGCAAAACTCCTTGAAGTTTGCTTGTAAGATTGACACAGTAACTGAAGAAAAGTAAATGATTTCCAGTTATGCACACGAAGGTCTTCAACAGGTTGAGAGTTGGGTTCAGAGGATGAGGAACGCCAATTTTTGAGGCATTTCTTTTAGTGATAGATGCATTTTTTGAAGTTAAGACCATGCTTGATGAGCATGCAGCTGGGTGGAGATTGAAGAAAGAAGAGGACCAAAACTCATATTGAAAAATGTCTACAGCATGCAGGCATCTCATACAAAACAATTACGTAAGGATACATGCATGAAATAACAACATATATATAAGCGTACAGCAACGAAAGCTTAACCGAAGAACCATATATCTCCAGCCATTGCCTTTCCTCCTTAGATCTGAATGTTTTCTGTGCAGGTTGGAGCTTTTCTATCCTCTTCCATAAGCAACAGAGATGGTGCAGGAGCTGCTAAGCGAGAATAGGGAAGGACCAATCGACGTTATATAATCCCACTGCATACCTGTCTCTGGCCATCACAGAGACAAGCAGTCAGGTTTATGGGCGACCAAATGATGAAGGAGGATAAGGGTTCTTTATTTAAATGGACCATGACAGGTAGGGACGAATTTGACCGCAATATTCCTACATTCTCCCACTTGGTCCATTTAACACAAACCATCATATATAACAAGAAATCAAATATACATGAATAATGGCAATAGGTCCTCTGATAGTGAGTAGTATCTTCCATGTATTACATATATAAAATTTCTCATTACTTGCCCGTCAACTTAATGAATAAACCATATGTTTATTCTAGATCCAAATTAAACGACATTTCTCAAAACCAATAAATATGTGTACACAATATTTATGAGAAAATATCAAACTGAATAAGAGTTTCATTAAATCAACAAATATACAACAAATCACGTTGTGGAACCAAGTCCCATATGTACTACGTGATCCTTAAACTACTTAAGTGGCATGTCTTTAGTTAAAGGATCCGCAATCATCAACTCAGTGTTAATGTGTTCTATGACAACTTTCTTTTCCTTAACACGTTCTCTTATGGCTAAATACTTAATGTCGATATG
>JAOSBK010000204.1:4644890-4661046 GCA_027568895.1 Erythroxylum shatona
GTTCGTAGCGCACCCTTATCGTAGGGTGTGTATCGGAATGACCTACGGGCGTCCCGGTATATGTCCTATGGTAAGGGAGTGCTACATACAATTACTTGGTGGAACAAATTAGGAAGTAGTGTTCTAGAATTAAGAATGTTTGCAATTTCAATTTTGAGTCAATGTGTGAGTACAACATGATGTGAAAGGAATATAGCACATTTAAATTCATTCATTCCAAAAATAGGAATATATTAGAACACAAAAAATTGAACAACTTGGTCTTTGATCGATATAATTTAAAGCTTCTGAAAAGTTACGTTATTATCACAATTAAGTTGGATATCATTTCTTGTAATTTCTTAATAATTTAATTTAATTTATTTATTTATATTCTTAATAGAACAAACAGTTTTGTAGATTCAATTTGCCTTGACCATATCGATTTTTTGGCAAATTAGGTTTTCAAAGAACCATATTTGATAGATGAGAATGACTTGGAAGATAATTTTGGATGAGAAAGTATTGATATGCCATTTGGTGCAATGAATTTGAATGATGGTGATTATGAGACTTCTATCAATGATGATGATTTTATATTAAATGAGAATTGAGGTTAACACGAATTGAGCAAGTATTTGATCAAATAAAGTTCCAAGTTTTTATTTTTTCTCTTCTTTTAATTTTACTTATATTTGATAAATATGTTAAATTCTATATATGTAATAAAAATATAATTATAAATATTTTTGTTTCAAGTTTCACTTCTAATTGATTGTTTTTTTGACACGAACTCTGATTGTAAATTGTAATAGCTAAAAAATCATAGATATTTATTATTCCTTTTATTCAATGTTTTGATGTAATTATTATTTATTATATGATGAAATTGTAATGTTTTAAATGCTTTGTATTTTCCTTAATTTTTTATTTGTAAGATAGTTAAATGCTCTTTTTTCATATTAATTGTGATTATTATTTATGTGTGACATATGTGAAAAATAATATTAACAAAAATAAATAGATTGTTGTTATTTTAAACTTCTATTATTATAATTTTTTGGTAGAAGGTTGATGTAAAATTATAAATTATACAATATAATATATTGAGGAACTATTTTGTCATTTAAAAAAACTCAAAGACTATTTTATAATTTAAAATTTTATCCAAAATAGTACCCAGTATTGACTGATATCAATATAATACTTGATATTAACTAATACTGATATAGTACTATACTATAACCAAATCTAATACCAATATTATTTCAGAATTCATAGCTTTGGTTCTCTAGGGACCTGCTTATTGTCGTAGGTAACATTGTAAAATAACCAAGCAAAGGCATGCATTTCATACAAAACATGAATGTATAAAACACATGCATTAAGCATCATATATATAACCGTAATATATATGTAAAAACATTAGCGGAAGCTTAACCGAAGAACCATATACCTCCAGTCATTGCCTTTCTTCCTTAGATCTGAATGTTTTCTGTGTAGGTTGGAGCTTTTCTATCCTCTTCCATAAGCAACAGAGATGGTGCAGGAGTTGTTAGGCGAGAATAGGGAAGGACCAACTGACGTTATATAATCCCATTGCATACCTATCTCTGGCCATCACAGAGACAAGCAGTCGGGCTTATGGGCGACCAAATGATGAAGGAGGATAAGGGTTCTTTATTTAAATGGACCATGACAGGTAGGTAAGGTAGGGACGAATTTGACCGCAATATTCCTACACATATGTTTAATGATTGAAGGGTCATGAATGAAACATAAAACAACATGAGTTCAGTAGCCTTGAGGATCGGGAGTAGATCACATGTTCCACTTTTGCTATTCCAATAGTGTTCTAACTTATCTTTTCCACATATTTATGTGAAACCTATATAAATATGTGAATGAGATAAATTGAAACAGCGTTGAAACAATAATAATAGAATAGTATACACCTCCCCCGAGGATGAGGAGGGTGGAGGCAATTCAGGTAAATTGAATACACTTATGATATCTGAAAATTTGAATTTTTATAAAATAGTCTTGATTTTTTATGCTTTATTATTAGATCATAAAATATTCATTGGCTACAAATTAATTTTTAATTTCTCTAAAATGTTTAACTTAACCCCAGAGAAAAATAGAAAGTTAGACAACTAAATTAACTACCACAGACCTAGAAACAATGAATTAATTATTAATTTTTACGAGTGATGCCTTTAACAACGATTGGGCTGCTAACATGATGACAACCATCTGTCCACTGAAGCTCTCCAAACTTATATTGTATGGGTAGCGACTTGCATTTGGGTTCCAATGTCAGCTTGAAGCTCAACTCCTCGCCAATTCTCTCAAACGTCAAGCTACTAGGCTCCACTTTGACTGAAAATCCATGTGGTTCGACAATCTTGGCAACATAGGTTCCAGGTTTTCCAACATTCGTCACCCTCCTACTCATAATGACCTTGCCGGAGAGTTCTGTTACAGTGAATGAAGGATAGTTGAAGTCTAAAAGGCTCTCTGATCCAGAACATTTGTACGGACGTGGACCTTCACTGAATGGTTGGAGCTTGTTGTTATCATAGCCAATGGCACAAAGAAAGTGAACGTAATCATCAATGCCCATGTCATAAACCAAGCCTGGATCCATGGCACGGTTGGGTCTAATGTGTCCTGAACCACGGGCGAATGGAGTTGCTTCCTGGAAGTTAGCACCATCAAGCATGGGGCGACCTCTGTTGTCTATTACTCTGGCTGCGTTTAGAGGAGTACCAGAACATGTCAGACTGCTGGGACATCGTTGGTTTTAATTGAAAGAGAAAGAGGTGTAACGTAGATCTTACCAGATGTCATGATCGCAGATCGAATTGCAGATGGACTCCAGTCAGGGTGGAGTGTTTTGAGAAGGCCAACAACACCAGAAACGTGAGGACAGGACATGGATGTTCCTGAGTCTACGTTGTAAGCAAGCACACGATTGTCTTCATCAATTCCTGTAACACTTGCTGCTTCACTGTATGCTGCTAAGATAGCCACTCCCGGTGCAGTAACATCAGGCTGCAAGAATTTAAATTAATTAGTCTAAAATTTTCATACTGCAAATCTGCAAGTATATAATTTTATGATGACCAAAAGAAACATTAAATATCGAACCTTGAGAATATCTGGAGTGATATGACTAGGACCTCTAGAAGAGAATGCAGCCATGAAAGGAGCATTTGTATCATTATACTTTGTTTCAGGAGGATAAACAAATCCAGCAGGGTTCCTAACAAATTAATGGAGTAGCATAAGAATTACTGGAACAATGAAACAAGAGTAAGAAATGGACAGAGAGATGCATAATACTTGCTATTTTTCACGTATGCAAAGATAACTTCACCATCTTCGTAACTAACATGAGTCGCCGGGAGGAAATGGGCATCAGCAATGATTTCGTTACCACTAGTCTCGTCGTTGCAGAGAATCATTCCTACTGCACCTGCTTCTGCTGATACATAACCCTTCAATACCCTAGCTGATTGACCCCTCAGGCATACTGTGATTTTACCCCTTACCTTCTCATGATCCAATGTTCCTGGTAGACAAAGGAGACTGCATGGCATCGGCAGCTTCCAATTAATAGAAATTTAAGCTTAAGCTTACACGGGTATAAGCGAACAAACCAACCAGAAGCTATGACATAAATTATAACTTACGCGTCCAAGGCAGAAGCGTTGGCAGCTTTGGCCTGTAAGCCAGTAATGAGTGGATAGAGCTTTTTGTTATCTATGCGCTTATCAGTAACAGAAACTCCCTATTACCCATGAAGAACAGGGACCAAATGATTTGTCAAATAAAAAGGTGACAATACATTGTCAAATGTAATCAGAAACAATTAAGAAAGTACTAACCTTCAGTCGTTTCCCATTTCCAAGTTGAGCAACACTCACGAAGTCACGGTCCTCGGTACTAGCTCCAACAGTTATGATCCAGGGTGCACCATTATCGACAGTTTTAAGCTCTGGACCACTATTTCCGGCAGAGGCCACCACAACAACACCGTTCTTAACTGCGTGAAACGCACCGATGGCGATACCGTTATTGAAGTAGTCGCCTGGGATCCCGCCAAGGGACACAGAAATAATATCAACACCATCATATATGGCATCTTCCAAGCCCTGCAAAATGTCGTCATCATAACAGTCGTTTGGTAGCCAGCACACTTTGTATGCAGCAACTCTAGCCCTTGGAGAGCCACCTTTGGCCGTTCCATTGCCTAGTCCCATTATGTTCACTCCCGGGACAAAATTTCCACCTGCAGTTGACAATGTGTGAGTTCCATGACCATTAAAGTCACGAGGAGATCTCATTTTAGAGGGGATAGGGTGGCCTGTAGCAGCTTCATAGCCTCTGGGGTAAAACTTTGCACCGATAAGCTTTCTGTAAAAGAGTAGGTCAATAGATATTCAACATGAGAAATACTATTGATTACATTTATATATTGGACTATGACAAGTGAGGTTTCATTCTAAACTTATTGCATGGGACTCCGGCTTTGGTGTTATTCTGACATCCTCCATACCATCTTGATGGTATTGGCCCGTAACCTTCATCGCAAAAACTCTTTGATTCAGGCCATACACCTGACAGGAAAGAAACAAAAAGAAAACCAATTCAGCTATACTTCTGAAAAAATATCATAACGATGAACTCTGAAGAAAGTTATTTACCACTGTCAAGGTTGGCTATGATGACGTCTTCACCGTATCTGGCTTTACTCATAAGACTTCTGGGGTAGGTAACACCGTTATTCTTTTCCTGCATCATAAATTGCCAAGAACGTGTTGTATGTAGCTTCCTCAACTGGCTCGGGAACACTGACACAGCATCTGGATGCTCTGCAGTGACATTTCAAAACCGAAAGAAATTTACAAAACATAATAAAAGCAAACCGAATAAAGAAAACACATATGGCGTGCATGCTCTTACTTGCAATTTGATCAGCCTCTTTCTCTTCCAAGCGGGCAGAGAAGCCATTGATGTGTTTGTTATATGAGTAGATGATTGCTTCCTTAGCCTTTTCGGTACTGCAAAAATAGTCATAAATCATCGGTTTAACGTAAAGTAGACTATAAAGTGATGTAGAAAAGCTTGATTCTAACCATACCTTCCTAAGAAGGATCCAAGAAACTCATAGTGAAAGTTGGTTGCTTTATCCTGATGAGCCTCTGACACTTGTCTACCATAACGACTGTGCTCATGAGCTCCCAAGTACACTATATACGACTTTTGACAACGAAAAGAACATGGGAATTAAACATCAGAAACAGTAGCGATGACATCTAATCAGAAAAAAACCAGAAGAATTCAGGTGGTACATTGTTTACCTTTTTGACGGCGAAAGAAGGTGACAAAAAACAAAGGGTTGTTAACAAGATTGTAAGAAAGTGAAGCTTTGGGAACAACATTCTGCTTCCCAAAAGAGTAGAATAACTATGTAAAAATGATCCCTTCTCTATTTATATGCTCCACAGCCCATAGATTAATCCTGTAAACTCGAGTAGTAGACTACACTTACGTAACTAATGGATGCAGTTGCTGATTAAAGATCTACTTTGCGTCAAAAAACTGAACAAGTTAGGAAGAGTAAAAAGTTTAATTTTTATCACTATCTAATCGAATATATAGGGTTTAAGTCTATCTAAATTGGCATTTGAAAATATCTGTGTAAATATAATTTCAGAGCAAAATCTGGGAGATGAAGTTTTTCTCATTCAACTATCTCACAATCCACAACAAACTCTAGATATCTCCTACATCCTCGCACATTATATTAGTTTAACTCTCAGGTTAGTTGCCTTCCTTACCACAACAGGACTCCTGACATGATGCACACCAACTGACCGTGTCAGCCTTCAAAAACAAACCCTTTGGAATAATGCAACTTGGAGACTTTCCTCTTCATTTATCTTCAGGAAACTCAACCTCACTGCTTCAACTTTCAGTGATATCCCATCTCTAGCTCTGATGCGACCTGTGTAAAAGCATTTTTACAGTGCCTGCATTCATTTTCAGGTTCTAGTCAAGGAGATCTCTCCTGTGAGAAGATTCAGGAAAATCTTGTTTATGGATCGACACAGGAAATTCATGTTCAGATAATGGATTGCTTACCTTTTGCTCAATTATTAGATATCACTGGTTGGCATTACATCTTCCTAGACTTTAGGACTAGGAAAGCATCATGAGGCTGCATATTAGACTTGACATGACATGAACAACATATCATATGTACACTCTTTAACATATCATATCGTATCATATGTACACTCTTACTTTAGTAAATCCAATATCGAGTAGGGAATTAATGAAACCTATTATATTATGATTATTATTAAAATTATTATTAAATATTTTACAGGAGATTTACTAATCAATGTATTTAGAAGACCTAGTATTACAATTTACAAAAATATAGACAATAAATTTAACTCTTTATTATATTTCATTATATATGAAAAAAAATTGAACTGGTGTTGGTTTAATAATAAACTGACTAATTTTTTGGTTTTAAATTTTTCAGTTTGATTTAGTTTAATAATTTTTTATGTTAAAAACTTATCAGCTTATTAATTAATTGTTAGTTTATCAATTTATTAAAAAATGATCAGTTTATTAATAAATTAGTAGTTTTTATAAATTAAAATAAATAAATAATTTTTATTTAATAATATCTTTTTTCAATTAAACTTTAATTTTTAAATAATTTTAATTTTAATTAATCTTTAACTAATTTTATGTTATTTAAACCTTAAATATCTTAAATTCCTTATTTAACTTGTCCCAAATATGTTGAATGATCAACAGTTGCAAATATATAGATATGAGATATCATCAATCATTGCTCCATACAAATGATATTTTGAATGATTATCTCTGATCAGATTAAACGCTTGACTTGAATCAGATGCTACGGCCATGATCCCAAATTTTGTTAACTCGATCTGATAGCAATGTTCATAGATCGAAAATTCCACAAACCAGACATCATTAGCATTCTATAGGAGATCTCCTGTAACCGTTCACTTTTGAGTTTTGAGGCATACGAAAACTTCCATCCGCATTAACTTTGATCATCCCTTCCCTTCACTAGGTAGGTAGCATCCGAGCTACTTCTTTATTGGATTTTTCCCTATTTGGTTCGCTAGGGAAGCAACAGCAAGAGTCATTAGGCTTCCCTGTAAACTTTTAAAATCGGAGTGAACACCGAACCGATTAAAAAAGAATTTAAGGTTTAAAAGTTTGACCGATATTAAATTGTTATAAAATTAATATATAATAAATAAGAAGAAAAATTATAAGAATAAATAAAAATATATAATGAAATAAAATATTTTATTGAAATAAAAAATACATTAATATATAATAAAATAGTAATCATTTAATAATTTAAACTAAGATTGATTCTAAAATGAAATTTAAAATAATAATAATAATAATAGTAGTAGTATTTATATTTCTATTTCTATTAATATCATTTATTTAAAGACTCACAAAATTTAAATTAAGCTTAAAGAAAGTCAATGAAAATAACTCTAACTTTTCTTTTTTGGAAAATGATGAATGTTTATTGACAATAGCAAAAGCTAAGACCACATCACAATGTTGTCGAGTTATAAGCATCATAGCTTTTTACAAAAACAAAGGAAACTACTTCAAATACTAATCGAATGAGTTAAATAAAACATCTCAGTTGATCATAGGTTCCTTATACTCTTCATTCTGGTGGAGAGAAGTTGCTCAGCCTTTTTAGCAACTAAAATAGCCCTTATCTAATTCAATATTTTGTTAGCGAGCAAGTGGTTATCTTCTTCGACTTGCTTGTAAATTCTGCAGTTACGCTCTTTCTAAATTGCATAGATGGTAGAAGAGAAAGCCACTTTATTTAGGAAGTCATTCTCTTTCCATGGACTGGAGAGATTAATAACATGTTCAAAGTTGTCTCCCAGTCGTATGTGTATGTTACAGCATCCATCATAACTTGGATTCTAATCCAAATGAATTTTGAGTAGCTACAAGAGAAGAATAAATGGTCCCAATTTTCTTCTTCTATCCAGGTGCAAATCATCTAGATTTTGTTTGTAACATGTTTTTAACCACAAGCCAAGTGATTATTGAGACTTTTGGGTTTAAAGGATTCTTCCAAAGGAGGTTATACAACGACATAGCTGCTTGACTACCATTAAAGAGTCTGTGACAGGTTTCATTTGAGAAAAATCCTTAGGGTTGGGTATCCAATAGATATCATCATCGGTTCCTCTAGCATTCAGGTGAGGTAAGAATTCATTCAAAGCTGTTGTGTTTTATAAAGCTGAAGCATGATAAGTAAATAAAAGAGAAGAAAAGAAAAGGTTTTGTCGTAGAACACTCATATTTTTATTGAATAGAAACTTGTCAATTTATACAGTTTTTCTCTAACTCAAATTCAAAACTAAAATAACATCTAATCTAAATCAGCATAGAATAAAATCTAATTTATTTGATGGCTATCACAATAATATCTCTAAACTAATTTCTGAAAACAAACTCTAAATATCATAATCAAATTTATCTAAAACCTAATCTTTGATCAATTATTTCGTAGAAATCTGCAAGCCTAAGAAATTTTCCAACAAAAGCTGTGAAACCCCTAAAGTTGTCATACCAGTTTCCTCCCTGGATTATAGAGGAGACTTTAGAGTTAAAGGGTAATCTATTTCTCAGCAAAGAATTTCAAATCTATGAATAAGAGGGCTTGCATCCGTCCAATTGTTGAACCACACTTAAGTGTTTTGTCCATTTCCTAATCTATATTTAATGTATGGATAAAGTAGGCCATAGAAACTAAGCAGCTGATTAAAGATCCATGAATATTGAATTGACACAGCCAATTGCCAAAAGTTCTGGTTGCCAAGGTGATATTCATGGACCCATTTGGTCCAGAGAGCTTCTTTATTTGCAAGTAGCCTCCAAACTCTCTTACTTAAACAGCACCTTTTGGGTGGTTAAAATTATACCCAACCTTCCGTATTTCTTAGAAATAGTTATCTCGCTTCATTTGACCTTTGTTTTCTAGGGATTTACAATTTTCCTACTGCATAGAAAAGCTTTCGCTTCTATCAATCTCTTTGGTAATCTTCTTTGGAAAAACAACATGAGCTGATCAATGTATATGTAAGGGTGAGTCGAGCTGCATAAAAAAGAAATCTATTTTGCCAAGTGTTCACTTTGGATTTTATCTTTTCCAAAAGAGGAAGACAAATTGAATATTTAGGCTTTGTGGTGACGATAGGTACTCCTAGGTATCTTAATAAAGAAGGTTGAATGTGCAAACTCGTGGTTCTGCTAAGCTCTTCCTCATTTCTCACATTTGAAGATACATACAAGCTACTTTTATCTGAGTTGATTTTTATGTTAGACCGGTTAGAAAAAATATTCATTGATTGAAGCATGATATTGATTAAGTAATTGTCTATGCCACAAAGAAGCATGAAGTCATCTGCAAAGATCAAATGAGTTAGCTTATTTTGTAAGCATTTGTGGTGGAATTTGAAATTTCCATTAGAGGAAGTGAACTTGTTTAGTAGTCAAAGAAAATCCCTCCATTATTATAGTGAAGAGATAAAAGGATAAGGGATCCTTTTGTTTTATTCCCTTACATTTTTTAGAGGTTTTGATGGAATGCCATTAACAAGCACACTAATTGATGTTGACTTGACACAGGTCATGATCCACTTAACAAACTGATCAGGAAGACCCACTGCTTCCAAGTTTTGTATAAAATTCCAATTGAGTATATTGAAGGCTTTGTAAAAGTCAATTTTCAACAAGCAGCTACTTATTCTCCCTCCCTGATGAATAATCTTTCAATATCTCTTGAGGGAGCATAATGTTGTCATCGATATTTCTATCCGGAATGAAGGATCCTTGAGAGGCATCTATAAGTTCCTTGAGCACAATCTTTAGTCTTCTAGCTAGGAGCTTTGCGATGACTTTATAAATGGTGTTACAACACGAAATTGGTTTAAAGTCCACCATACTCAAAGGATGATGCTTCTTTGGCACTAAATTAATATATGCATGGTTTATTTCTTAGAGCTTCTTTAAAGAAGCACAGAACTCCAATACAGTTGCTCTAAATAATGCACTCGTAGTATCCCAAGTGTGCTGAAAGAACCACACTAAAAATCTATCAAGTCCCGGCACTTTGGAGGGGTGTAAGCAAAACACTTTTCTCTTGACTTCCTCTTCTGAAAAAGGTAAGACCAATGACTCGTTTAACTCTTGTCAAACAGAACCTTCCATAATTTTTGTTATATTATAGGTAGGTAGCTCATTATGCTTAGATCCCATTAGTTAAACAAAAAAAAAAAACTCCTTCTTAGAAGGTTTTCCTGATCTGAAAATAAATTACCCCTATTTTCTTGTAATTCAACTATTCTATTATTGTTTTGGTTGGAAGTTAGTGTAGAGTGAAAGAATTTTGTATTCAGGTCCCCATCTCTCAACCAATCAAGTCTTGTTTTTTGCTTGAGAATCAAATTGTGAAGGTTAAGAACCTCTTACTATTCAGTAAGAAATTTCGGCTCTGTGCATCTCAAATCTAAGTCATGAGGCGAGTTGTAACAATCTTATTGGGCTAGTTTTAGCTTCCTCTTAAGCACATTGAGGTTACAAGAGTTTTGACATGTAAATCCTTTGAGAGCAGTTTTGATAGTTTTTAATTTCTGCATGAATTGATATACTTTATACCCCTTCACTTTTTGTCTCCAACATATGTCAAGAAACCCTCAATTTGTGTAACTACATTGAAGAATCTTATGGAGCACCAAAGTGCCTAGATTCTAATAAGTTTTGAGTTAGCATATAGGAATGATCAAAGAATATATTTTCTCCAAAATGCACGTAGGAGTGTGAAAATTGTTGAACCCATTTTGTGTTCACTAGAGTCCTATCAATTGTTTTCCTAACGTGCAGTCTACCTTGTCACTTATTTTACTAGGTGTAGAGTCGACCAGTTGAGCTTAGATCCATTAAATCTGCACAACTTAGATGGTTTGTGAACTCTTTAGTATCTCCTAGCATGTATTTTTCTCCCCTTCCACCTCCTTTGAGTTGAGAGTATAATTGAAATCCCCAACCACCAACCACGGGGTCAAAATGGTAGTTTGATGTCTGCTCAGATCAATCTATAATTTGCTTCTCTGAATGCTAAAGTTAGCCTCATATATTAAAGTAAAAGCAAATTTAGTGGACTGACCTCTTAAGCGATAACTAAGATGGATATGTTGGTCATTTTCTTTAATCTTTTGAGCTTTCATCATATCAGAATTGTGAAAGCAAATGATTCTCC
This sequence comes from Erythroxylum shatona, assembly GCA_027568895.1. Lineage (NCBI taxonomy): Eukaryota > Viridiplantae > Streptophyta > Magnoliopsida > Malpighiales > Erythroxylaceae > Erythroxylum > Erythroxylum shatona. Next base: position 4,656,241 of record JAOSBK010000204.1, read on the forward strand.
CATTATAGTGGGATTGATGGTTAGAGAAAGACTTTCATTGAGCACTCAAAATTTTTTGACAACTATGTAAATGAGGTTCCTTAAATTTGGCTTCAAGCAGAACTATAAAATAAGATCGTTTTTCTTTGGCTACCTCATTTACCATAGCCTTTTTAAAAGGGTCATTAAGCCCTCTAGCGTTCCAAATGAAGACTGTCATATTAGGGAACATCCCCTTTGTTGTTGTTCTTACCTTTTTTCCTAGCAAATCTTCGTCTAGATTTTGTTGATTCCCTCTAGTCTACAGCTTTCAATGTAGCCTTCTCCTTGTTCAGATTGCTAGAGATTTCCATATTAGGCTCACCTGGTACATCCTCACTGAATTTAGAACTTTAAGAAGTAGCCTCATAAATGCACTATTTTGCATTCTTGTTATAGACTGGTATGAATTTTCAGATTTACTAGAAAACATGTTTATGCTAACACTAACACCTTATGTTGGCTATTAGAAATTTCAAAATTATGCTCCATTACAAACTCACATATTTATTCAAATTCTCCAGAAGCAAAAACCTGATTCCCATGTACTTCCACGATCTCATTACCTTGCACCATATTCATAGTTTCCATGATAGGAATTAGTTTCAATTTGGAATTTGATTATCTTATTCCAGCTTCATTTCCTGCATTTTCCAATTGTTTGTTCTCCTGCAGCGGCGATTGATTTATTTCATTCACTCTAGTGACCTCAGAGTCTTGATGTTTATTGTCTTTTTCAACACTTTTTGTTTTCTTTGAATTCTTGTCCTATAATTTCCTCGTGACTGCCTGTTTTGAAGACTCTTCCAGTTGGCACCCATTTGTTGGAAGAGCTACTAGGCTTCCATAGGTAGGAAAGGGTGATCTCCCTTTTTACCAACTCACCATTTCCTCCAAGGCACATGACAGATAGACAATCACGTAATCTAGATTTTTTTTAATTTCAATACAAATTTTCGCATATCTAATATGTTCCATACTTAACGTTTGACAATCCATACTACGTGGTTTACCTAGAGAGCTATCGAGGAAACTAAACTCTTCTATATATGGTCTAGAATTCCAGAGGGAGGCTATAACAAGGGAACGGTGTCAATTTTCCCACTGTTCATTTCCATAACCGATGTCCATCTTTGAATGAATAAGGGTTGATCACCTATACGTCATGGCCCTTGTTAAAGAATATCATTCAATCCACTGTCATTTACAAACTTAAATAAAAATGTTCCATCTTCTCTTAACATAATCTCATCTAACCCTTCAGAACCCCATCAACTTTTTTCCCATGCATTGATTACTGGAATGCTAGTCTCTTACTCCAAAAGAACCGATTAAAGATGAAGACCACACTTGAGCACCAGTTTTAAGGAGTTCAGTCATCGGTGGAGTGACAGTACCTTCACTTATTACATTTTGAAAGTGCCTGAGGGAGGCTTTATTAGGATGAGTAAATAGCTTTTTCTTTCGAGCTCCAAAAGGTGAGAAGTGTCAACTGCTTCCTTATCTCTTGTAATTGTTTCAGGGTTGTTACCGGTGTTGAGAACTGAAGGCTTACAGGGAATGTTTTCTCTTAAGAGCACTGATAAATTGTCCTTAGCACCAGAAGACTCCCCAACCTTCATAGAGGAGATCTCAGCTTATTGGAGGCCCTCCCTCTAGGTAGAAACCCTAGCAAGGGGGAGTTCAGATCTTCTGTCTAATTTTATGGTATTTTATTCTGTCCCATAAATCTCAACCATTTATTTGTGTGAGTTCTGTATAAATAAACGTGGAACCCACATAAATAAATGACTGAGATTTATAGAATAGAATAAGATACCATAAAATTACACAAAAAAATATTTTCCCCAAAGAGGTGATAAAAAGTTGTCAAGTGGACCAAAGTGGTAACAAATACCAGTAGGAAACAAAAAAAAAAGAAGGAAAGAATCAAGGGTAAAAAGATAACAACAACTAAAGAGAAGGCATAGGATAAAAAGCTAAACAGAAGGTATCTGCGTGAATCTTTTGCCACATTCCAAAAAGACTTTTTTAAATATTCTTTGAATATATTTTTTATAATTTAAATAGTTTTTTAACACATTCTTAAATTATTTTAAGCAAAATTAATTATGTATACTATTTAATAATTAAATTTATTAAACAAATTTCTAATAAAAATAATAATTAGTTTTTAACAATAATAATTTAAAACTTTAATTAAAATATAAAGAAATAAACAAAGAATATAAGTTTTGAAAAATATAATTTATTAGTTAGTTGTGTGGGATTTGAAAAGAACAAAAAAACAATAAATTCATTAAAAAGTAAAAAATATATGAAAATTTTTTGAAGGTAATAAAGAAGAAGTACATGTTGTCTTGAGCATGAGGAAGATATTTATGAGTTTAGCAGAGGATGCGGATTCCAGAGTTAAAACAGAGGAAAGTGATTTTCCAAGAGAGATTTTCGATGATGTAGAAGGAGTTATAAGAGTTTGAAGTCAATTGAAGAAAACTTTGAAGAACAGTCTCTTGGAGAAAACCTTCAGGTACAGCAATGGCAGAACTATGGTTTCACAAGCTAGTGACGATAGGGTTGTGAGGATGAAAAGCTGGTCGTGAGAAAACAAGACCTAAAGCTGATGGAGATGGTGGAATCACGTTTGAATCTTCTGAGAAGGGAGGTCTTTCGAGAATCACGAAGGAATGCAAGCAACATTCATAAAAATTAATTTGTATTATATAACATTATATGTTAAATATTTATATAATGAAATTTTATCGTTATATATTAAATATTTATTTATTTATTATACAAGTAATGATATATAAAAATAATAAATCAATAAAATAATAAAAATGTTATAACTTTATTAATAATTATTAAAATATCAACAAATTAATTATTGATATTTATAAAATATGTATTATAAATAAAAATAAGAAACTTATTATATTTTTTATTACTATTATTACATAACAGATAAAATATTTAATTTATTATTATTTAAATTAATAAATATATTATTAATAACTGATAAAATATGTATGTATACGCTTTGTTAATATTTTTAACAGAGAAAATCAACCGAGGATCTGAAAAAATTTGGATAAAAATGAAAACTTCCCGAAGTTTTTGAAATATATAAAAATTTTAAAAGAATAATTAAGGATGACAAATATGATTTGACCCAACTTTAGCCTAGGTTGGTCGAGCTATGGGTTGAAGCTGATTGGCCCAACTAGGTCACAGGGTTTGAGGAAAGGTACAAAACGATATCATTTTATCAAAAAAAATTTTAAAAATATGAAATAAGGTCCAACCAAAAATATGAAATCAGGTCCAGCCAACCCCACCCGACAGTGACTCATCGAGTCACGACCTGGGCCACGGGCTGCCCATCCCTAAAAGAATAGGTAAAACAGTAAAATGCAAAACTCTTGGGTCTCCTATGGTATGACATCTGATTGAAGCCCATGAGATGGAGCCTCTTACTTCCTCCCACCAGGCCTCTTAAAGACATCATAAATTATACTTAATTCAATACTGAACTTTTTTTATTTTAGTTTATTATAAATGATTAATATCTAAATATTTCACATTAAAAATATTATCTCAATATTTTATTATGCAATGTTATATTGTCAAGAAAATATCAATAACCATTTTGCATTGCTAATCATGCGTGTTCTATAAAATATATCCAAAACAAAATTTGATTATTGAAAATCCAAATAAATATATGTTTTAATACTAATGTGTAGAAACATTTTAATTGAAAACAAAATGAATAAAAATGCATTTTAAACCTTAACATTTACAATAAAATATAGAACAAATCTTAATATTTCAAAAAATTCAAAATGAACCCAACATTTTCAAAACATTTCAAATAGACTAGAATTAAATAAAAATTTTGACAGAGTTAACATCACGTCAATTAAACGTCACATCAATATTAACGTGATATTTTTATTTTTAAAATAAAAACGGACCTACTATATATATATATATGGATTTCATTGTCATGTAATAAGTGGAATTTATTGTTTTAAATATATACATAACATTCCGAGACTCACTTTTTGATTAATTTTTGTCATCTAATCTGAATATTTAAAAAATCCTATAGTTTATTAAAACAAAACCATTTTGCAACGGAATTCAACAACTTCGGCCTTCGGGCATTGAGGTCGAGCTCAATAATTTTTGTATTATATGCGATTCTGATAACTGCTGTATATGATGAACACACACGATTCTCTGACGTTTGTTTGTTGTAGGTTGTCGTTTTCGACCTCCCATACGGTTTTTGTCCTTTTTGCTATACATTGATCTCTTTCTATTATATTTTAGTGGCCACCATTCTGTTATCATTTTCAAGTCACTTGTCTCAACTTGGATAAGCACGAACCTACTCGCCTTCAACGTTTTCGAATAAAACTTTTCTCCGAAGTAAGGTCTATTTCACGTCTTATCATGCTCCTATGAAAGCCTAATAACACATCTGCTGGAACGTGATGTCTGGAAAACGCATATTATATAGAAATGCTGTTTATCCTTTTTCTTATTTAAGGTGGAAAACAAGCTCATATAACACCTGTTTGAAACTTAAAAAAGATCATGAATTCAATTCGACTAGAATTCAATTCTCATTTTTTTAAAAGATTAAATTCACGTTAAAAATTACGTAAATTCAAACCAACGTTGCTCCTCACAACCAACTTAAGAATTGAATACTCACAAACTTTTAAACATTTGCGTCTCTTTTTATTTTTCAATTTTTACATTTTATTGCAAGAAAAT
>JAOSBK010000204.1:4769862-4782278 GCA_027568895.1 Erythroxylum shatona
GCCACACCTCTCCCCACTCCATAACCAAACCCATAACCCACCCCACAACCTGCTCCAACCCCAAATCCAAACTGCAGACCAGGAATTCCTGGACCTATCCCTACACCTGCAACGAAATTTATATATCTTTTTTAAACGCCCGTTGATAAATTTGATATCGTTTGTCTTCCATTAGTAAACTTGATACCTTCAATTATCACAAGTGCAGAGTAATGGAATACTAAGCAATAATATATAAGGAAGATCAACCCACCTCCGACGAGGCCGACACCAAACCCAACGCCGCAACCAGCGCCAAGGCCGAAACCAGGGCCCACCTTCCCCAAGTCCTTGATTCTCACCTCCGGCAGCTTCCAGAGCAGACCTTTCTCCTCTTCCTCACTCCGGCCAGCGCCGTACCCGTTCATTTTCGACTACAGAACAACAAGTGTCGAGAAGACAGTCTTCTTTTTTCTCGAAACAGACAATCTCCGAACAAAGAACGCTTTGTTTAAGATCCTTCTGGTTTAGTCTCTTCCTCGGATGCTACGCTAAAGATTTTTGTGGACCCAAAGTCAAAATTTTCTCTCTCCTACCGTCTTACTAGCATAGACTTTTTTTTATTTTTTTGATTACATTAGATATCCTGGCTTAGCCAGACTAATCCTAAGCCCCTACAATCCTACCCCAAGAGTCTAGAGGATGTCAATCTGGAACCCCAAGATCCCTCAAGTTCTTATGTAACCTGTACACTTCTGCGCACAAGGAGTCTTCACACACTCTAGATTGTTCAGCTGATAATTGATCACTGGCTCCCCTCTGCTCAGCATCAGGTTCCCATCAGCCCCCAGGTTTCCTAGCAGCTCCAACTCCCACACTGCCGCTGGAAGCGAGGCGTCCATAATTGATCCGATCAAGGAGCTTTGCCCAGGGGGCTAGAGGATCATCAATAGGAAACATGCCTATTTCCCCTCCTTGGCGTGACTCGAACTCAAGACCTTCTTAGAGAGGAGAGCCTTAAGGGAGGAATCTGGACCAATTGGTCCACCCCTCGTTGTCTTACTAGCATAGACTTATTCAAATTAAAAGTAGCGATGTTGATAAGCTCGGGATCAGGCTATCTTAGCTTTACTAAGGTTGCGAGTTTGAACCATGTTTATTTATGCAGTCGTTTAAAATTTAGGATTATAGCTTTATCTCTTATAAGGGATCTATCTAGCTTGAGCGAAGATTAGTCTAAATATAAATGACTTAAAGTGTCTTCCTATAATTGAAACCTTCCTAAAATATATTGTAGGCAACTAAAAAAAAAGTAGAGATGTTTATGGGTCGAGTCGAACTAGGTTAAGGTTAGATAGCCCGTGGGTTGGCCTGTGGCCCGACGAGGATCATCCTTATTTTTTAAAAAGAATTATAAAATGACATAATTTTTGTTATTTCGGTAGAGTCATGGGCTAACCCGTGACCTGATCGGGCCGAACAATTTTGACCCATGATTTGGTCAAAATTAGGTGGATTAAAATTGAAATACTTATTTAAAAGTAATTTTAAATTTTGAATGGAAAATTAAACTAATAAAAATTTTAAATTTTAAACTAGATTGTAATAAAATTAGCTAAGATTAAATATAATTAAATTTTTTAAAATATAATATTTTATATACAACCAAAGTCAAAAAATTGTCTTTATCTTACCAACTTATGACTAGACCTATTCAAATTTTGCATATCAGAATTAATGTTTTAAAAATTAAACTAAAAATTAAATTAATAAAATTTAAGATTTTATCAGTATTAATTGTCATAAAATCGGCTAAAATTTAAATAAAATTAAAAAGCTTGAAATATAATTAAAAGAGTATTCTTATCTATAAAAAATAAATTTTAATTCAAAAATATTGTTAAATGAAATTAACATATTTATTTTAATTTATAAAATTTATTAATTTATAAAAATTTATCGATTAATTAATAAATTGAACATATTTTAATAATAAAATTATTAAAATAAATCGAACTGAAAAGTTCAATTTTTTTAATTTAATTCAACCCATTAAAAATTTTAAAAAATACCATAAACTCTATATTTATTCTAATTTTTAGTAAAGAACCTCAAAGTGCATCAATACGAATCTCAATTTACAAGTAAAGGAGGCTACTTTGGGATGTTTTGGAACTTAGACTAATCACGATTTCTTATTAGTTCACTTTACACTTCTTAGGGATCCACAAAAAGAAAAAGAAGAACAAAATCAGTTGTTTCATTATAAGTGTGAAGGAAGAAAAGTGAGAAAAGCAATCAAAATGAAAAGAGAGGGCCTAATAAAGGATCAAATCTTCACAAATTCTAAATGTCCGTAAAATACAATTCAAACGATAAAATAATGAGTTTTAACTTTAAAAAATTTAACTGTTAATAAAGATTATTAAAATAAATTGAATCGAAAAACTAAAAATCAAATCTGAAGATCAATCGATTTAAAATTTTATGATTAAACCGACTGAAACAATTCAATTTTTTAATGATTGTAAATTCCTTATCAAAAATTAGATGACAGTGGATTTTCAATCCGATTAATATCTATATTATTCGATTCGAAAAAATAGATATGGAAACTAAAAAATAGATTTTAAATGGATGCTAAAAATAAAAGTGGATATGGATTTAGATATGAGTCTAGTGATAACCTGAACCGATGGATACCTATATCCTATTCGTGTTTTATTAACTCTATTTTTCTATTTTTAATATTTATGGCTGAATATAATAAAATATTAATATTTTATGATAAAAACAGCTTTAAAATTTTCACTTTACTCCTCAGTCCTCATCTTTTTCATCATATTTTATTTTCTTATAGGATAATAATAATGCAAATGATATAGAGATGTAGTTTTGAATATTGTGGAGTTCATGCAAAGATATTTTTAAGCTTTAGATATTTCAGTCTTTGTTTCAATTCTTAATTGTGAAAAATATATGTTATCTTTACACTAGACATTATGATTTTATTATTCCAATTTTATGATTTTTTAAGGCATACAAATTAAAATCTTAACTTATTATTATTAAAGTAATTTTGATTTAAAACATTCACAAAAATATACGCTTTTTATTTTCTATTTAAAAGTTATATTTTTATGTGCTATACAATTCGATGGATATCTAAAGACCCAAATAATCCAATGGATTTAGATATGGATAGTAAATCGTAAAAACTGATAAATATAGATATGGATATGGATAGAGTAATACCCGAGCTAAACCCTACCCATTGTCATCCCTAAATGAAGGTCATCAACATACACTAAGATTGTTTTCGTGATTCAAACTTGTAACCTTATGATTACAAAGAAGCATTGCATCGAAGCAACATACCTTAAAATTTCAACCACGGAACCATTGACAAGGAAAAAAAATTCAGGAAGAAGATAATTATTAAACAATGAGGCAAGTAAGCATTGATAGAATATGAAGCTATAGTCTAATTTTGACAAATTAAAATTAATTAATCTAGATGAGAAACAAGTTTTGTACAATGCATTTGCTTAGACTAGACAATCCTACATCTTTGTTGGTTTCTTATTTGATTTCCTTTTGATCGATTTCAACTTTTTGTCAGGACCTTGTTGAGTTTGACATGGGAATGATTACATCCAGTTTAAGAATGTGGTCTTGTTACAATTGGAAACACCTAACTTGTTATGTGTAATAATGCTACATGCTCATGGCTCTTGATGAAACCTCCGATTCACCCTCCTGCAACTCTCTGTCTGTTGCCTCACCATTTTCCTACAGAACACATTCAGGCATATCATATTAGCATAAATGAGATCAAACAAACATAAAGGGGTAAACCAACAAAAGGGCTATAATCCAAATCTCAAACATAAAGTGCATTGCCCTCCAAGCAATTGGAGAGATCTGGGAATATGGATGTCTACAACATTACCCCAGATTCCTTGGAAAGATATCGATCCAATGAACCTTCACCACAAAGAATTTTTCCACCACATCCAGGAGCATTTAAAGAACCTACAGACTCTTCGTCAACTAAAACTGCATCGATCCTGTCTCGTCCTATTTTAACGTCTGGAATCTGAGACACACAAACAACACTAGAGGAATTGTCAATATCAATGAAAAACTTTCTGTTCTTAACCGGTATATTTCATATAAATTTCAGGGCCGTTTATACCTCAAACATGGCTTCAGTTAGAATACTTTCCAATAAGGCTCTCAAACCTCTGGCACCAGTATTCTTAGCCATTGCCTTTTTAGCAATTAGTCTCAGCGCACCTTCCGTAAAATGAAGCTTCACCTGAAATCAGATAAGTGGTTGTATGGCTATTACACAGGGCTGACATGAATGAAATGTCAAATTTTGGAGTTTATACACAGTGAAGACAGAGAGATCGTCTTACCTTGTTCATGCTAAACAATTTCTTGTACTGCTTAGCAAGAGCATTCTTTGGCTCTGTGAGGACCTAATAACAAAAACAAGGGTCGAATGTATCAGGCCATTTTATTGAATATGGAAACTGTAAGTTCTAATATCAAGCATTCCTTAGTCATTTCGATGTGAAACTTATTCAAACACATGCAAGAAAAGGCATCAGAAGTACTAATATAAGCACATCCAGAAAACGATGGGGATATATTAAACGCGCTAACATGATCTAAATTTGTGAAAAAGGAAGTCATAATGATTGTTAGGTAAAATAAACAAAAATAATAAACTGGACTTGCAGAGGGAATATCCTCTTAAGCAAAAGCTAGTCGAAAGCAAAAACAAATTAACAGTCTTATGTAGCCTTTCATAGAAATACTTGTCACGGGAAAAATGCCCTGAAGGCAATTCTATGAACTATTCTCATGCATCCTAAGAGGATCCCCCATCAGATTCCAAACTGCAACTTAAACTAAGATCAAAATGATGTGCCTTGTTATATCTATGTCAAAATGAGATAAAAACTAAAGCAAAAAGAAGCAAGAAAGAATTACCCGCACAAGCTGATCCTCTGTTAGGGCTGACAAACTAACTAGTATTGGAAAACGCCCAATGAACTCTGGTATAAGTCCATATGCAATAAGATCAGCACTCTCAACCTGCAGACAAACTAAGAGTTACACACATAAATACTTCACCATTTCACACCCACTAATAGAAGAAACTGGATAAATGACTAGTAAATATAATTGCTGATAAGATTGGAAGGTTGGGTCCTGATTCTTACACATTCAAGTAAAGACGATGTCACCAATGCACTCGTTACTCCTGCAGCTCTCATGTTGGCACGAACAGGTGCTCCAAATCCCATTGATGAATCTTGCCGTCTGGTATACTAGACTTTTAGTTCAAATGCCCCAAACCAAATATAATTGTTCATACATAACCTTTTTAAAAAAATTGTCACAAGGATTACCTCTCTGAAATCGTCTTCTCGAGATCAACAAAAGCTCCACCACATATGAAAAGGATATCTTTTGTATCTATCTGCAAGTTAGTTGAAAGAACTTAACATAAAACTCCCAAAGCAACAATAAATCACAAAAGACGTGATTAACAAACGATGCTGATGATAATGGTGATGATAATGATAGTACCAATATTCACAGTTGATGAAATTCATTTTCTTATCATAAAAAGTAAATTACTGATTAATAGGCATATGAAGACTCGAGGAGCCATCGAATAAAACTAATTCCAAATTTGAACATAGTAAAACTCGTCTGCTGCATTATGAGAAGGAATCTAAGTAGGAAGAAAAAAAAGTAACCAGATCAATAAAAGTGCGCAGGGAGCTAAATGGGCCACCAACTGGCAGATCAAAGCTACTTCACTCTTTCAAACACATCACTAATGTACTTGTTAAGATAAAATGAGAAGGAAAATCTGCCCACAATGCGAGACACAAATCCCTTTTCCCTATTTCTTTACATATCTATTTACATGAAGCTAAATTGGTCATTCACTTTCCACCAAAATTATATCAGAGCTATGAGGTTGACCATCCAAATCAAGAAGAAAGTCAAATATTATGGTCAACCTTAGTCAGTAGAATCTAGTGGTATCCTCCATAATATTAAAGGTGTTATCATTTCTTCCATTTGTAAAGGCATAGAAAATGCAATAAAAGACTTTAGGAATGAATACCTGTATGTTATCACCCCGAGGATGCTTCCTCGCCCCTTTCTCTGGAACACTCACTATCTGAACACCAGGAAAGTTTTAATTACATGCTAACACTGAGGTTGTGGCAATAATCTTACAATCTTTTTAGTGCCTCTCAGGGAAAAAAACTCAAAATATAAATTCAGATAGCATGGTAGCAGCCGAACTCAAGGCAAAATGTATCATTTCAAGCTATATGCAGTAAGAAGAAACAAAGTGCAACTTACAAAAAAAAATATTCAATGAAAGCATAACCATTGCCCCAGTATCCATTAGTGGAAATGTGTTTAACCTTGCACCTTAACTAAAGGTTACTATTCACAAAAAAGAAACCAATGGAGTTATAAGAAACATATTTAATTTGTATGAGCTAAATCTTTGGAATTTTGACCCAAAAAAAATATCTTTGGATTCAAGGCAGGAGTTAAATGACAATCCAACTCTATAATTCTCCTCAGACAGATTTTATGTCACTACATTCAGTATGGTATCTTAAACCATGTAAGCAGCAAAACACATCATAATGGATTGCCATATAGTTCGTTTTAGATGGAGTTTACATCATCAATATCCCTTAAAAAAACACCATTGTAAAAGAACGAATGATAAAAAGTTCAGATAAGAGCATAGTGGAGTTGGTGGTTTGGCAAAGCTGCTGATTACATATCATTATATTGAATATATTCAGGGCGAACCTTCTTAGACTAAAACCTTTGTAATCAGGAACCCCAAGATTATCATCAAACTTAATTGAAAATGATATTCAATAAAAAAACTGATAGTTGCAATTTAAAATCTACTCACAGTTCCTTCCAGCATTTTTAATAATGCCTGCTGGACACCCTCACCAGACACATCTCTGCTAATATTTAAGCTCTCAGCCTGCAAAACGATTGCAAATGTTCACAAAATTTAGATCAATGCAATCAGTCACTACTAAATCACTATGAAAAGATCCAAAAACCTTTTTGGTTATCTTGTCAACTTCATCAATGTAGATCATCCCTTGTTGAGCAGCTTGGACATTGAAATCAGCTGCCTAGACGCCAAACAAAAATGAGCATTCACTTTATTTGGAATGTAAGAAAGGACCGGAATATGAAAGCACAATATTCAAAGATGGTGAGCGAATATGCATCTGTAATCATAATCCAATAGGTTCAACACAAGTCAATTGATTGCCAAGAGGCAAACCTACTACGTAAATTCATTTTTCCTAAAGAAAATGAAATGTTTATTAATAAAAAAAAGAGGATAAACAAAAACCACTGGGGACCAGTAGAACAAAACCTACTGAAGAATGAAACATGAGCTACAAAAGCAATCCAGCTTCAACCAATTACGAAAAGAAAATATTAAAGGCTATCTCAGTAAAAACCAATTAAGCTAAATTTATCACTCCCACCAGCACTCCCCTCCAAAAGAAATTCCCTCTTCTTTTTGCATTCACCATCTTCTTCCTTCTATTTTCAAGTAGGACCTATTCCTGGCTTTATCATCGAATGACATAAATGCTCAAATTTTTTGGCAATCAACAGCGTCAGACCTAATGAATCAAAACATAGCAGACAACTCTAGAAGTTAGGATGGCAATTGTTGTCCCATGGGCCTAAATTTAGTTGTTTTCAATGGAGCGGCCCATGGACCAAGCCTAGACTGACTCGAGACCTAATTATTCTAAACAAAACAACATCGTTTTACTTAGAAGAGTTAGGCCTCAGGTAGTCCTGGGCTTGGGCAGTTCAAGCCTGGAACCCATCCCTACTCGAAGTTGATACATCAACCACTACCTCTATTAAATAGGTGGACATTCACATATTAAATAGAGGCAGTAACAACAACCAAGCACATGTCACAGTAATCCAGCGACGAACATGGTTGTAAGACCAAAAGATGCTAGACATGAGGCATATACCATGAGCAATTTGTACAGCATAGATTCAACATCTTCTCCAACATAGCCAGCCTGCAAGAAAGAACAGTGTTTTGCTATTTTAGAAGGATAGTAACAAACAGGAAATGACAGTAAAAAATTATAATAGGTTTACTGCTTGGAAGAATCATGTTACAAAAGCAACAGAAATATTGCAGTAATTTTAATTTGCATGATATAAAAGTTATCTTTAGCTAAGAATTTTTAATAAAGAGCAAAAATGCAGCTGGTGGAAGTTACTAAGCATGCAGAGTACCCAATTGCTTAAAGAAATAAAAAATTATTATGTAAGCATGAAATTATCAATGTTAATTTCCCCCCATATATCTAGTGTGCCACTTTCACCAATCCGTTTTAGTAAAAGACTTGCCTGTGTTAATGTTGTTGCATCAGCAATGACAAAAGGCACATTCACAAAGCGTGCTAGTGTTTTTGCAAGCAGCGTCTTCCCTATTTCACATAGAGTCAGAACAATCAGGAATTCTGAATTCAAAGGCCTGAAAATAGGGCTAACAATATAGCAATCTGGACAATGAAGGTTTAGAATTTTCAAAATTCAAGTGACAATGAGATTGTACCCGATCCAGTAGGACCCATCAAGAGCACGTTGCTCTTTTCTAGTTCAACATCATCATCATTATCAATTACCTCTGAAATTCCGGATTCAGCTCCCAACCTATTATTACCATGAACCACTTCAATTTCCGTCTCATTGAATTTGTTCACCATACACAAAATGTAAAACAGTAAATATGACCAAAGGGTTACAATGATCGATCTATTCAAGACAATAAATGGAGTTCTATCGGTAGTATGCAACACTTGAACACACAGGGGTAGCTGCAGACTAACCCTTTTTTCAAGGAGGTACAATAAATCCTCTTATAGTGGTTGTAGACAGCCACAGCAAGTACCTACAACAATCCACTTTTTAAAAAAATATGAAGAGTGCAAATATGTGCATGAAAGGAACAAATCCACAATCCATAACCCTCATGTACACCCAAAAATCTGAAGTGCAAACTGAAATGCACAAGCAACTGTTTGATGTTTATTTGCCATGCAGCCACTCAAAAAAAGAGCTACTATTAACAACAATAAGCTCATTCTTAAGATAAAAGAGATTTTGTGTATATAAGCTTATCCAGTAGTGATAATACGCAGCAACAGCTACGAAAGCAATCATATTTAGGGTTGAAACTTAAAATTTCAAGTCAAATACCCGCATAAAGGGCATTGGTTGAATAAGCAAGGAAAAGTCAATCTTAAAACATGTAAATTAGAATGCATGAAGAGCATGATAGGAAAGGCCTTCACAGAGTAATTGAAATCATTGATTTAGAAGGAGTTTGACATTCAACAGGAAGAAAAAATCAACTATGAAAACGGGGGCTGAGTTTGAAAACAGTCCTAAGTTACAAATATCTGGAAAATGACTTAAATGGCTTCAGTCCAGCATCGAGTCACAAGTCAAATTACCACAATTCAACAGAAGGAAATGAAGCTCAGAATCTCGGGAATGAATCAGCAATGAAATAGTATAAGCATGTAAACAAATGATCCATAAAAGAGAAAACCTTTTTGGCTTTATGTTGCCCAATGACAAATTTATCAAGACCCTTGCAAATCTCCTTTGGCGTGGGTAAATCCTTGCCCAAATTAGAACCACCCCATCCACCATTCTTTTCACCTCCATCCCCAGCACCACCAACGTTAGACCCGCCACCCCCGCCTGGTCCAGAAGCTCTTGTTACATTAACTCCAGGTGCAAAAGGTGGTCCAGAAGGAGTATGCACGGCCAAACCGTTGCCACCAGGCGGAGAAGTTTCGGGTGGAGGCCAATTCTGCGGTGGGTCTCCACCGTAGCATCCGAAGGTCTCCCAAAAAGAAGCCCTTAGCCTATTAGACCCAATATTCTCAGCAACAGGAATACTAGAACCATAATCCTCAGAGGAATAGTCTTGAGTTGATTTGGAATGCGAGGGTGAGTGCTTCCCAGTCTTAAGCAGCTTGTTTTTGCTAACTCTACCAATCTCCACAAAACTCCCCTGAAGAGGAGCAATGCTATAAGGTCGAAAATAGTATGCAGTTTTACAATTCGAGCAGAAATTCACAGATTGATAGTTGTGAATATTTTTACTACTATCAATAGTGGACGTATTCTGATCTTCGTGATCTTGATTAGGAAAGAAACGATTAGAGAAGAGAAGATTCAAGAGCTTGGAACAGCGAGGACAATGGGTCTCGGCCCTAATCTTACGAATTTCACCACCGTCATCACCGGAGTTGCTGCTGCCGCCTCCGTGGTCCCACTTGTACCGCTCTTGGATTGAAACTAGAGACTCGCGCCGGCGGTTGCTGCCCATGTTCATGGTATGAAGGTAATTCAAATGCGTCGATATGGTCGCCGACTGCTCCAACATGTGATTCTGCTTCCGCCGGCAAAACAATGTCTCCGGCCGGTGGCAGAAACGAGTTCTACCGCCGGAAGCGAGCAGCGGAGTCATGTCCTTCACTTTCTTCCATCTCCAAATCCCAGACATGGGGAAAAAAAAACGAATCTTGAGGCAACCCCACAGCAACAAATCTATAAAAAAAATGAATAAACACACTGCTCTACACTATCCCAGAAGATTAAACACACAGAATTTCTTTGTTGGTCTCCCGGTGCATGAAAGTTTCAAGTTCCAAAGAAAAGATCGGAAATTGGGATATGTGAAATGTTACTATTTTAACAGTATTATATATGAACAGGGGACTGGAAGCTACACATATTGCGTGTGCGAACAAATTTGTCATTATTTAATTACGAGTGAAGAAGCAAGAGAGCCGATATGAAGAATGGAAGATAAGAGTGGCAGTGTTCGTAATTGTAGAGGAACAATGCACAGAAAACGCAAAACGGACTCCTCAACCTCGTACTCTGATGTGTCTCTTATCTTCGTAACTACTGAGTTACGCCTATGTTTTCATGTTCCTTGCAACCAAGAATAACTTATTAATTAAAAATTTTGACAAACACTTTTTTATTTTTAAATTTATTATAAAATAAATATATAAATTATTTAAAGATTACGTTATTGTTGAGAATATTCACATGAAAGTATCCTATAATGAAAAAAGAAGGAAAAGAAGATTAACATACAAGTTTAGTGGACTACTCCATCTATTATCAATTGATTTTATGATGAATGCTCACTTGAGCCTATGTGTATTTTAATTTTCTTTCTCGTGTGGATTTATATGTCTATTGTAAATTTAACATAGTATCAAAGTTAATGAAGATTTTGACCTACTGTTTGCTCCAAAAGGCGCTCATTATTTAAGAAATTAGACAAGGATTTGAAGTCTGCATGGAGCAAGTGCCCAACAAAATTGTTTGTATCAGGAGGGCCCTATTTAACCTCAATCAGAAATCCAACCCTAATAAGAATTGTTTATGTACCTCTCTAAATTGCCCAAGTAAAAAGGGACTCGTGTAAAGGGAATGTTAAGAATATCCACATATAAATGTCCTACATTGAAGAAAGAAAGAAAATAAGATTAACAGATAAGCCTAGCGGGCTACTCAGCTTATTGTCAATTGGTTTCAAGATGAAACCTCACTTAAGCTTATGTGTGATCTAACTTTCCTCCTCATGTGAACCCGTAGGCTCATTGTGAATTTAATACTAATATGATCTTAATAGTAAATTATGGGTGTTGAGAGAACCTAAGGAGAAATTGGACTGGATCCAAATAAGCTCGTATACAACTAGAGCATCATATCTCATATCAAAACTTCTTGTGAATTTCTAACATCTACTCCTCAACCCGTAGCTCATAGGAAGTCATTTGAGTCACTTTGATCCAAATCTATTAATCTACTTTATCAACCTTGTTATGATATCAATGAAAGGTTTTGAGAGAGCCTAGGGAGAAATTGAACTAGATTCAAATGAGCCCATATAAAACTAGGAAATCATATATCAACTCAAAACCTTAATAGCCAGTTTGGAGTGAAATAGCTACTCTATTATTGATGTATTCCTGATGAATAGTTATTCATTTGTTTGGTTATAAAATAACATACAGAATAACTAATCCCGAGTTTAGCTATTCTTGCGCTTAGGGGAATAGCTACGGATACTGTCCCCCTGTCTTTACCTATTTCGCGAATGTCGGAAATAGGTAAAAACAATATTTCTCTTTCTTATTATTATTATTATTATCATTATTTTAAGTTTCTTCTTCTTCTTCTTATTATTATTATTGTTATTGTTGTTGTTGTTGTTGTTGTTAATTTTCTTATAATAATAATATTATTATTATCATCATCATCATCATCAT
>JAOSBK010000204.1:4792175-4811809 GCA_027568895.1 Erythroxylum shatona
TGGAATGATATTTTGTAAACAGTTTACAAATATCATTAATTGAATCAATAGCTAATGGCAGAGAACTAATATAATTGAACTTAAAATAGAGTAGACATTAATTCCTATTGATGGCAGAGAACTAATATAATTGGACTTAAAATAGAGTAGACATTAATTCCATGATCTATGTCTAATTGGAACATTGTATGATGAAATGATTGAATTATACAAAAAAATCATGTATGGAAAGGTTAGTTAAAACCACTTTGACATTCCTGAATATTTGGGTGGTCATGATGCGTTGCTAGACGCTATTCTTGATCTATGATTATAAATTGGAGAATTGGAGAATTAAAGATAAATTAAAAGGAGTTTTAATTTATCTAATTCTAATTCTAATTATAAATTATAATTATAATTTATAATCATTGCCAACATATTTGGAAACCTAATGGGTCTCACATATAGAATGTGTTTGAGAGAGCAATGTTGATTTAATCAAGTTGGACTTGATAATAAAGTTTGAAAAAATTTATAATTAAATATGAGATATTTAATAAATAAGGATCAATATAAGATATTGAATCTTATTTGAGCATAATTGATATTTAATTAGAATTATTTATAATTCTAATTAAAGTTTAATTAAAATTAATATTTAATTTCAATTAAATTAATAAAATATCCAAAACTTATTATAAATAGGCTTGAGCGCTATGGAGCTAGCACTTCATGCTTAACCCTCTTTGTAAAAGTTACAGAGTTCTCTTAACCTATTCTGTGGATATCGTTGGAGGCCAGACACTTGTACAACTATGGCGGTTAAGACAAATCGATTTCAGAAGCGGTTCAAAGAATGTATCAAGATAAAGATCAAGCTTCGAAATAAGGTACGAATTAAATTTTCACTTTATTATAATTCGTGTTAATCATTTTTTAGAATTAAATAGATCTTGGTTTTCAGTAAATCAAAAGTCACGAAAAATTTTGTGATTATTTCGCTACAATTTGGATCGGATCCCTACCCGATTTCCCAATAGTGGCATCAGAGCTGTTTTTGTTTCTATAATTTGATTAAGTTGATTGATTGTTATTGGTTACAATTTTGGAATTGAATCACAAAAAGTTTGTGACTTAAATCTGAAAATGGTTTCAGATTAAAACCGAATAAACCCAATAGGTTGTTGATTAATAATTTGAAAGATGTTTAACATCTGAATCTTATAATCTGCATCCTCATCATCGTATACTTTCTTATACCTTTGCATGTTCTGCATCACCCTCATCCTTTTCCATTCACGTGTTAAGAGCTCTACTGTGAGGAATCAATGGAACGTGCAGCATTACTGGCAAGCATATGGATGTTGTTGTCTATCACAACAGAACTCATTATCAACAGCTCTCATTAGCCTATGGCAAAGGATGCAATCATCTTCATTCAAGTCATAGGTAAGTGGTGTGTCGCATTGTAGTCTGACCATTGAATAGGTTTTGGAAACACGTAAGCATTAAGCATACGTGAATAAGCATGAAGGGCTATTAACCATAAGGTCAAAACGTTCAACTCTTTCATCTAACGTTTTACTTGTTTGTATATCTGAAGTGGTGCCCCATGAAAAATAGAAGGCGGCGTAGACTGGAGTCCATGGAGATGGCGGCGGTGGCAAGCTTCTTTGAGCTTAGGGTTTGAGACTAATGTAGACGTGTTTGGTTACAAGTATAGAGTTATTCCAAGGGTTGGATTAACAAGTGTTTGGTAATAAGGGTAAAGATAGTCTAGTAACAGAATAAGGGTTGTTTGGATGTTGGAATAAGGTATTCCAAATCTAGTTTTGGATTTGTTTAGTTACAAGTTTAAGTACGACTTAAACTTAAAAATGAATTATTTAAATTAGTAATAATGTATTCTTAATTTAATTAAATTCTAAACATAATTTTAAAATTATTTTAAAATTCAAAAATCAATTCCAAAGGTAATTATTTTTCTTAATTTGATTGAGATTAATAATTATATTGATTCCTAATTAATTTCATAAAATTAGTTTCTAAAATTAGAATTAATTAATTTCAATTAGATTGAAATTAATTAATTAGAAAAGTTGTTTCTAAAATTAGAATTAATTATTTTAAATTAGATTGAAATTAATTAATTAGGCTTCTTAAAATTAAGAAAATATTTTCTTAAATGATTAAGAAAGATGTTTCTTAATTAAATTTATTTATTTCAATTTGCTTGAGGTAAATTTAAATTTATGATTTTATTTGTTTAGACAATTGTTATTCAATTTGTTTAGAAATTATTTCTTGAATAATAAGTTTCCTGATATTTAAAAAATAATTTTTCTTCATTAAATTCTGAAAAGTGTTTTATTTATTAAGTAAGAAAATTGTGTTTTCTTTAATATTTTAAAATAGTTTTCCAACTTATTAAAGAAATGTTTTCTAATTAGTTAAGAAACAAATCTATAAATAAATAATATATAATAACTTTCTCAATTAAATTTAAAAGTGTTTTATTTAATTTTGAAATTAGTTTCCTTTTAATTTTAGAAAGTGGTTTTCTAATTAAGGAAAAATAATTTCCAAGTAGATTAGAAATAGCTTTCTAATTGGATAAGAATGTGTTACTTATATAATTCTGAAAAGAAGTTTTTCTAAATTATAATAAGTAGGAAGTACAATTTATCAAAAATTATTTTCAATTAAAATTTATCAAATGAGTCAACATAATAGAAAATAGTTTTCAATTGGAATTGAAAATTGTTTTCAAGTCAAATCAAATTCCTATTTGAAATAGGAATTTAATTTATTTAGGAATAAATGGTTTTAATCTAATTTAAGCTTTCTAAGGAGTTGGAAATGTTATTTTAGATTATGAAGACCAATAACTAGAATCAAACGAAGCTTGATACTTATTGCATATAATTTGATTATTAGTGCATAAGTTACATGCTTTAATTATATGGTTGATATATATTGAATGCATTTTATATTGTATGTTTTATATGTGTGATATTTTACATGCAATTTGTGTTTGATGAGACAAATGAAGTTAAATCCTTCGTTAAAATTTTAAGTACATGTTAAAAACATGATTGTTGCCTTCTATTGTTATAAGAATAAACCAGAGTTTTATTTATTATAGGCTTGTTGAGCAAACTCAAGGTCGTTTTAACCTGAATATGTTTAATCTTATGATAGTAGGCTCTACTTAACTAAATTTGTGTGATTTGGATGAGCAAACTCATGATCACATGAATTTAGAGGCAAAGTTAGGAATAATATATAAGATATATTTTTGCCAAGAGTTATCACCTGACGCATCTAAGAGTCACATGAGATGTAATTGATAAAGTTATTATCTACCTAATTTAAGTCTAATTGGTTTGTTGAGCAAACTCAAGGTTAATTATATTTCAATAGGATCCTAGCCCATTAAATAGATTAGACTAATCTTTCCGAATAGTAATGAGGGCTATTATTTCAAATAAAATAGTGGGAGTAACCAAATGCATGATTAAATTCCTAATCTTATTTAGTAGTCATGGCATATAACTGATTACTTGCTTTTCTTACATTTATATTTTTTTCTTAGTGAAACTTACCTTGTTTAGTATAGTTGATACTATGTTAGTGAGCTCAAGTTCTTGGATATAGGATATGTATGAGAAAAGTTTCCAAAAGTTAGATAGAAAATTGTATGTTCATTATGCAATTTTGCTATAATCCTCATTGAGGATATGACGACAAAATTGTAGAGATATGTCAAAATCATATAGATGACAAAATGTATTGACATTTTAAGTTAACTAATGTCTCGTAAACTTTGAAGACAACATGTAAGATGTATGTCAACACCATGATAGTAAAATGCAAGGGGTTGCATGGAGTAGGGTTGAAAGGTATAGTACCTTGTTGGAATTATTCCACTTAATTTAGCCTACTTAAAGCATAATTGTGGAATACAATTAAAGGCTTAGCAATAGTATGATAGTAGTTGTCATTAAAAGAAAACAATTGCATGGCTTTTCTTACCTGTATGTGATATGATAGAGATCATATGTATTTCTAATTCATGCTTATGAGTATTTGATATTGAATTTAGATTCAACATTATTGTAATGTTTAAAGCATGATAAGAAATAGATTGTTAAGTAAAAGTAGTTGATCCAAGTTTATGCAAATAGTTTGTATATGTTTTGGATTAAAGGAGACTTATGCTTAACATAAAAGGCAAGAGTAAAAAGTTAGTTAACAGACCATCCTTTTATGTCATATTGGTTCAATTAACAAAAACGAGAATTATATAGTTACATATAAGGATACGTATATCTTTTTAATTATGAATCATATGAAACTTGTGAAACTTATCAAGCTGAAGAATAACCAAATCGGCCTTTGGTGAAAGGATGATGATGGTATTGAATTGTTAAATTTTATACATGTGATATATTAGATAGAATATCAATTTATAAAAAGGATAATTCTTATATTTCATTAGATTACTAATGACTTTATGTGATATAGTCATATGTATTAAATGAAATAATGATTTAAAAATTTCAAAAGTTCAAGTTGTCTAAATCTAAGTAGAAATAAAGCATTGAGAATGCTAAAGCACTTCAATAAGATCATTGTGGTAAGTTTTAAAATTTTTGGCTATCTATAGGGAATGAAAATCTTTAGTGAATACCTTCACAACTAAATTTATAAGTGTATGGGTTTATGTAAGGAGTAAAATACAATATGAGATACTATATAATATAATATTATTTCTTCTATAGTTATGCCTAGTACATTAACTTACCTTCTATATATTTTCAACTAAATCAATTGGCAAGATTTCATATTAGATATGAAATGCTAAGTCTTTGAAAAAACCAAAGTTAATGATTCAAGGATGTGATGCTTGATAGAAGCATATATTATCCATTAAGTTTGGAACTGAAATGGATAATAAAAGGTTATGAGGTATCCAATAGGTTGGATATAATCTTATAGACCTATTGAACAAATTGTTTTATTTAATGTATACTTATAAAAGAATGGTTCTCAAGATAAGTAGTGGGTGTAAGATGAAATTTGAAAAGTTCAAATCTCACGACAATACATCTAATTGGAACTACTGCCTTTAATGTTACATTTGATGTATAATTAAAAAGCGACGAGACATTGAAAGATTCACTTTCATGATTAATTCAAAGAGTTTGTTTTGAAGATAATTGTGAATTTATCATATCTGCAAGAAGGTTAGTGGGAGTATAGTTGTTCTCTTCAATGGGAGTATGTGAAGACGTACCACTCACAGAGAATAATAACTCTAACTTTTAATTGTTAAAAACATAATTTTCCAAGAATAACTCTTGTTGGATATGAAAAGGCAACAGCTTAATTATGGGAATTAGATCTATAGATATAGATTGGACGTTGTTAACTTTTTCTAAGTCCAAGTGCACAGATAATATACTAAAGATGTTTAGTATTTAAGATATTAGATACTTGTGAAGTATTAAAGATATTCATTACTCTATGTGTAAGTTGATATTTGAGTTCAAGATGATAAAGATATAACTTTAGACGTAAATCCTAATTAAGGTTTATTTACTTAGAACAACATCATTTAGGATTGGAAAAGTTCCAATTTAGCAATTAGTTGCTAATTAAGCCATAATACATTTTTTGTTTACTGGAAACGATTTATTGGATCAACAAGTTCTTTAGCGAACTTGATATAGTTTCTTTGCATTATTTAAGATAATAATGTACTGTAGAACATTAGAACCATTAGGCATGCATAAGGAGCTAACTCTCATCAAAGATCCAAGAATGTGTTTAGGCAAATTTTCTTAATTATGATGATAATTAAGATGGGAGTTGTATGATTTAACCAAGTGCTCACTATAGAAAATCTTGTAGAGTTCTCTCATTAAGCCACTACTCCAGTGGTAAAATAATCATCATATGGTGATATGGTATGAGATACTTAAACGATTAGCTTAGTGCAAGTGGGAGATTGTTGATTTATGCCCTATTGCCAATTGCTTTGGTTGTAGTTTAGTAACAAATTATTTAAAGGTGTTCTTTATCTTGTACATGTTTAGATATATATGATAAAGTCCATGGGATAATTGTAAATTGCAAATGAAATTATAATGAGATTATAATTATGAGATTCATATTGTATTTATATATTATTTCAAAATGTTTCTAGTCATTGTTCTATTAAGATTGGACATTAATATAATGTAAAAAGATTAGCACACGTTTTATTTTTTTCCTTATGAAAGAAGTAGTCGATCTCATAGGCTAAAGTATGGAGATACTTAAATAAGCGTGTGGATGCTTACTAGAGAACAAGTTCACTGAACATACTCGATATGATAAATCTATTTGGAACATTACTTGTATGTCTATGGAATTCTCATTGTGATGATTGTATAAATGATGATTTGACTTGAGGTCATCAAAGTTATCTTGTATGGGGATTGCTACGTTTTGATACTACTTATGATCTATTTAATCGTAGGTCGTTTAATCGGTAGTCATTGGATGTAGTATGAACTATATGGAGATAGTTGAGTGATCAAGATATGATTCATCACCCTAAAGTAATTAGGGAGAATGTTTCGTTGTTCTCGATTAATATTGATTCAAGAAATCCTTGGCCATGGTGAAATGATGCTTTGTAAATAGTTTATAAATGTCATTAATTGAATCGATAGTTAATGGCAGAGAACTAATATGATTAGACTTAAAATATAGTAGACATTAATTCCATACTCTATGTCTAATCGGAACATTCTATGATAAAATGATTGAATTATACAGAAAAATTATGCATGGAAATGTTAGTCAAAATCACTTCGACATTCCTAAATAATTGGGTGGTCGTGATGCGTTGTGCGATGCCAATCTTGATATATGATTATAAATTATTTAATTAGAGAATTAAAGATAAATTAAATGGAATTTTAATTTATCTCATTTTAATTATGAATTAAAATTAAATTTTATACTCATTGTCAACATATTTGGGAACCTAATGGATCTCACATATAGAATGGGTTGAAGAGAGCAAAGCTAATTTAATCAAGTTCGACTTGATTGTAAAGTTTGAGAAACTTTTGATTAAATATGAGACATTTAATAAATAAAGATCAATATAAGATATTGAATATTTAATAAATAAGGATCTATGGAATTAGTACTTCATGCTTAACCCTCTTTGTAAGAGTTACAGAGTTCTCTCAATCTATTCTCTGGATACCATTAGAGGCAAGATATTTGTGTGGCGGTGGTTGTGACGGATCAGTTTCGGAAACGGTTCGAGGGAAACAACAAGATAAAGATCAAGCTTCGGAATAAGGTACAAATTACGTTTTCATTTTATTATGATTCGTGTTAATTATTTTATAGAATTAAATAAATCTTGATTTTTGAGAAATCAAAAGTTACGAAAAGATTCGTAATTATTCCGTTGCAGTTGGAATCAGATCCCGACCAAGTTTTCCAACAGCTAATTCCATTAGTATCAATGTCTTTAGGTATATGGAATTTGTCGAAGCTAATGATAGCTTTGTTGAGGAACAATTGTCCGAAGGATGAAGTGAGGCTTTAATTTAATTATGTGCTAACGTTTGTTACTTCAAGTCGGGCTTAGCCTCTCACTTAAGGCACACTCGGTGATGGAAGTAAAAGACTTCTAGCCCCTAAAATGTTCTCAATAAACAAATCGTGAGAACTCTGTTGTTAATGAATTTAATGGACCTACTACTGTTTTTCGCATCTAAAGAGAAGAGATTCCAAAAGAAATGGATCAAAAAATTCATAAATGGGGAAGGTATCTTTAATAACCTAAGATTTCACAAGTATCTTTATAGTTGATTTCCTTTCTTAACTCTATTCTACAACTGTTGATTGTCTATGTTCAAATGAGTGAATGTTGCCTATACTGAATGTTGATTGTGGAGTATTTTTGCAAAAGAAGTTGGATATGCCACTATTCTTAAATCAAATGGAGAAATTCTGACCATAAAAGTTGGATAAAAATAAATGAAATTAGATTAGCCTCATCCATTAAAGAAGTCTTCAAATATTAAAAAATTGAGAGCCATCATTTTAGTGGTTTTCTAATCATGATTATTGTTGATTAATTTGCCTTTATATGTCTGGATATATTTTATAATATATAAAAAATAATTTAGTTAAATGATTCGTTCAATACCTTTTTAGAGATGCAATAGTTTTCTTCTTATCATATGCCCAACAATTAACATATCATTAAGATACATTAAAAGTATGATAAAATCACCACTAGTGTACCCCTTCATAAAGATATAATGGACAACATGAGTTTTCTTGAAGTGATGCTAAGCCATGAAAGAATCAAACTTCTTGTACTATTGTCTTAGTTCTTTTTTCATACCGTAAAGACTCATTTTCAGTTGACACACCAAATGTTCTTTTCCTTGAAGTTCAAGTCCCTTAGGTTACTCCATATATATCTCCTCTTCTAAGTTTTCATGTAGAAATGTTGTCTTGATATTGAGTTATTTAATTTTCAACTCTAGGTTAACAACTAGACAAAGAACTACACAAATTGTTGAAATCTTTATCACAGGTGAAAAGATGTCTCCAAAATTAACTCCCTTTTCTAATTACACCTTTTGATGAAGATTCTAGCCTTGTATCTTGGTTGTAGGTTATTCTCCTCATTCTTGAGCTTGTATGCCCATTTGTTTTTTTAAGGCTCATCTACCTTTGGGCAACTCCACTAGATCATAAATGTGGTTCTCAAGACAGGATTGCATCTCCTCTTGCATGACTTTCAATCATTTTTCTTTATGAACATCAATTATGGCATCATCGTAGTGTTGAGGGTACCTCTCGGTAGTTAATGTAAAATACTCATTAGGGAGATATCTAGTAGAGGAATTTTTCTCTAATTGATCTCCACAACTAGTGTTTCATATGTTTAGACTCCACAAACTTGACAAGTTTTGTATCAGTTCATGAAGAATCCTTCATTGAAGACTCACTATGATAACATTACTGATTTCGTTATAATTTTGTCGTACCAATTTGCCCTTTTGGATTATTATGTACCACAGGAGATGAATTATTATTGAAGTAGGTGTTGATCATGTGCTTAAGTATCTCTAGCTATTTGGAGTCTTTGATGGTCCAACCTTTGAAAAATGACATTTTGACTTCTCACAATCTTCTTATTCACTGAAACTTACATTCAATAGCCAAACTCATCTTACAATGAGCCAAAATATATGTACAATTTTATTTTCAAATCAAGTATGAAGCGTGCATTCTTAGCAATATGAACTAACGTACATAGCAAAACACCTTAACATGGTCATATGAGATCTTCTTTTCTGTCCATACTTTCTTTATAATATCTCCTTCGAAAGGACTTGAGGGAGAGCGGTTGCTAACTTAGGACTTTTAGTGTAAGAGTGAATGTGTAACACCTTTCCTTGGTAGCCTGGTTCATTCTTTCAGTGATACTATTTAATTGCGGTATCTTTAGTGATGTTTTCTAAGGCTTAATGCAAAATGACTGTCAATATGCTTCAAATAGTCTATAGTACTCTCTACCATTATCAACTCTGATATATTTCAACTTTCTGCCTATCTCTGTTATCCTATAGTATGGAATTCCTTGAAAGCCTTGAGCACATATTCATTTATATTCAACAAAGACACTCATACCTTTCCTGATTGGTCATCAATAAAAAGTGAATAAAAAGTAATACATTGCTAATTGATTTTTCAGTCATTGAGCATACATCAAAATGCATCAAATTAAGAATATATTTTCTCCTACGTGGCTGATTAGTTATGTGAAATGAAACTTTATGTTATTTACTAGTCAAATAACAAGTGTATGGTTCAAGTGTTTTACCATTCATCTTATGAAGGAGTTCTTTATGAGCAAGGATTTAAAATATACGCCAACCTCTTATGTCATAACTCTAAGTACTAGTTATCATGGGCGACATTAGCTTCTCCCTTGCAGAAGTTTGCTTGTTTAATATAGTGTGAACCTTTCTTCATTTTGTGATGATCTTACTGTTACCTGAGTTTACACCCCATGTTGGTCATCAAGATGACATTATTGATCCATATAATCTTACTTGTTACTTGATTTCCCATCTTAACTGTACCAAAGTCATCATTTTTGTACGTTGAGAAGAACTCTTTATATGGGGTGACATAGAAAAAAGCACCTGAATCAATAATACTTGAATTGTCATTATAGGCAATGTTAAGAAAATTGCCTTCACCAATGAGAAAGGCATCACTGTGATCTTTTTGTACCATAATAGTTATGCTCTTATCTTCTTTCTTCTTTATGTATATCTAGTATAGCTTCAGAGTCTCATTCTTTTAATCTCTCTTGGGATTTTGACATTTAAATTTCTTACGATCAAGTTTACTATAATAGTAGCAATTGACTTTTGGTCATGATTTGGACCATCTTCTTAACTTGTCACAACCTCTACTTCTCCTTATATGGGACTCACTTCTTCCCTTATTCTCGATAGCATTTGCCTTGAATTGTATTGATATACCATGTTCATATCTTTTAGCTTCTTCATTCAATAGGTTATTAACGACGGTGTTCATCGTGAGTTTTCCTTCTAAGGCTAAGTTGCTAAGTGTGACAACAAGAGTATCCTAACTATCAACTAGTAAGCTAAGAAGCAATAAGGGTTGCAACTTTTCACCAAATTTGTTAGTTAATTTGCGAGCCCTTTAAATATGTTTAAGTGCTCGATCATACCTTGACCTGAAGGATCGCAATACGCAGTGGAAATTTAAAAATTGCAATCATATGCTATATATTACGTTTAACAACATACTAATAATAAGAAATAGGTAAAATAAATACCTGGAAATGACGATTATTCGATTCGGAACTTCGAAAACACGAAGCCTCTATATGCTCCACACCGAGAAGTATGTCCTACTTTTAACACTTGATATGACTTTGGATAAATTTTTAAGAACCCTTTCTTCAAAAATGGAAAAAACAATTTTCCCTTTTTTTTTTCTCATCTTTGTGTTTTATACGATCTCTCTACGTTGTCTCTTGAAATCAAACCAAAACAAAAACAAGGACTTTTGTTTTGTATATCACCGTACGAAAACTGATGAACAACATTGAAAGAATAAGGTAACGTTTGGTTGTTGTCCCCGTCCCTGGGGATAGTAGACAAGACAAACAAATTCCGCCCCCATAGCTGTTTGGTTCACATCTCCACTTTTGTGTCCCCTATCTCCGGAGGACAGGGATATAAATTTCTATCCCTCCTGAAAAAGGAGGACAGGGACACGTTGTCCCTTTCTCCGCAGCAAGACTTTCTATAAGCCTAAGACAATCAAGCAGGGAAAGTTGAGCTTTTTTCTCATGAAAGCATAAAAGAGATTTTTATTTTTTGTTGCATTTTTAATAATTTAATTTTCTATTAACTAAATATATATTATTTAATATATTAATTATTAATAACATTATAAATAATTTAATATTATATATTTAATTAATTAAAATTAATTATTAATAACAATTATAAATAATTTTATCTGTTTATTTATTTATTGTAATTAAATTAAATTAATAAATATAGTTAAATTTAAAATAGTGTCAGAATATGTAAATTTCACATAAAATTTAGTTTAATAATTAAATTATATTTAAAACAAAAATTTAAATTATGTATTTTCATAAAATAAAATAATTTTTATTGATAATTTATTAATAAATATTATATAAGGCATTAAAATAAATGTAATTAATAAAAAATAATTTATATTTAAGTTTTATTTAATAGGTAATTATCATCAGTAATAAAAATATAACTACATTTATTAAAAACTACAACAGCAAATTATTGTTATTATTGTTAATAAATTATTGTTAATTATTAATAAATTATTGTTATTAATAATTAACTTATTATTGTTATCATACATTTTGTTTTTTGTTATTATCATTTTATTATTATTATTAGTAGTAGTAGTAGCTGTAGTAGTAGTAGTCATAGATGTATTATTAGTATTAGTACCGCATCTATTTTGTCTTTATTATTATAATTATGCTAATAAAAATTATTATTATGTCTAATTATTATTATTATTATTATTACATAATTTTTATTTATTATTATTCAAATTTATTATTATCATACATTTTTGCACTTATTTATGTTTGGTTATTATTTTTCTTATTATTAAAATAATAATAACAATTATTAATATTGTTATTCATGATTAATTTGAAATTATTATTATTATTATTTGTCCATTTTTAAACTAATAAAAACCATTCATAACAAAAGTACCAATGAATTACATATTACTAATCATATTAAGGAACAGGGGCATATTCGTCATTTGCACTATTTTTTCGTTCTGTCCCCTGCAACCAAACATATTCTGTCCTCGAGACGGAGACAGTTTTCTCTGTTCTGTCCACCATAACCAAACACCTCACTGTCTCCAGTTTCTGTTCCATTCCGTCTCCAAATTTCTGTTCCGTTCCGTCTCCAGTTATCGGGGATAGCAACCAAACGTAGCGTTGGTTCACAGTCTCGATTTTGTTGTTAACACATTGGGAGAATGTATGCTTATGATTGTCAAGGTTGTAGACGGATGTATTGTTCATAGAAGTGAAGTCTATTAACAGGTGTTGTCTTATAAGTTCCAGGTTAAAGATTCTTCCGGAGAGCCCATTTAAAGCTTAGCTAATGATAGCGCAGAAATTTTAGTTCAAAAAGAGAAGAAAGAAGAAGAGAAAGA
Source organism: Erythroxylum shatona (assembly GCA_027568895.1). Lineage (NCBI taxonomy): Eukaryota > Viridiplantae > Streptophyta > Magnoliopsida > Malpighiales > Erythroxylaceae > Erythroxylum > Erythroxylum shatona. Next base: position 4,804,971 of record JAOSBK010000204.1, read on the forward strand.
TGAGACTTTTGTTGTTGTTGAGTGGAAATTAGAGAGTGAGAGGGTATATATAAAGGGAAGAACAAGGAAGTAATTGAAGAGGCAGAAAGAGAAGAATGGGTATGAAATGAAAAATAAAGCTTAATAAAAAATTATTATTGGATGGCTTATACTTTTATTCCTAATTTTTGGACATTGTTTTATTTCTTTATATTATGATAATAATGAGAGTTATTTTTTAATATCCTTTGTTTTTTAATATAGTAATTTTGTCATCATTATTTATTTATGCCTTATGATTCAAAGCAATGTTCGATTTTTTCTGATTTAGTAAGTTTAGTATTCTTTAACTAATATTATAATTAATTAATTACAATATAATTAATTAAAATATAATTCATTAATTAATTAAAATATAATTCATTAATTAATTAAAATATAATTAATTAATTAGTTATAAAATAATTAAATAAAATATAATCTATTCATTAATTAAAATATAATTAATTTTTATTTTTTTAATATTTTTTTCAAACTAACTACTATCAATAATAATAGTAATTATTCATTTCTTTTAACCAACCATCATAATTATAATGATAATATTCATTATCATTCTTCACTATATTCATTCTCATTTCTGTTAAACCAACAACTTCCTAAATGTCAAACTTCGTTAATGGAAACATTAACATTAGATTATATTTAAGAAAAATTAAAAATTAGGATATTTAATTGTTATTTTTAAAATTTTGGGCAATAATAAAAAATTAAGATTTTTTATAATTAACTCTTATTAAAATTATGCAATAATACCGTTGTTATTGTTTAAAAGAATTTAGGCATTAATAAGATAGAATTGATATTAGCCTGTTTGAAAATCGTATTGCAATAATAAAATTAATAAAAATTTAAAATAAACAAATATTTAAAAATTATTTCTCTGTTTTTGAAATCGCTTTCAATAAAAAATAGAAACACAAAAAAACATTTTTTTTGAAAGATAGGAAATTGATTAGAGAATTTGTGAAAGTTGAGAACTTTCTCATGGTAGAAGAATATTTTATTCCGTTTCTTGTTGGCGATGACCTCCGTGTAAGGTAGTCCTCAGGTTTTTGTGAAAAATCGTTGAAGGGCACTTAGCCATTTGTTCTCCGAAACCCAAAGTCACCCAGAATTCACATATACAGTTTAGAGCCATCAGCACCCAAATCGTCCATATCCGGTAAAGTTGGCTACTTTCGATCTGTCTCTCTCAGCCCGGAAGAGAACAAAAAGAATTCCTCTAAACAACCTTGACATACCCACACTCTTTTCCCTCTATTTAATGTCCAGTGCATAAAAACTCTGAAAGTCGCTTTTCATGCTACAATTTTTGCAGGGACAGGACTCTGGGTAATGCATTGGAAGCTCTTGACCCAAGCTTGAAGTTGTTTTGAGGTGGGTTTGTGCTAATTTTTATTTTCGTGGAGTAGAATGTATTTCGGAGGAAATTGATCAAATAGAATTTCGAGTGGTAGTGGAAGCGAATGTTGTCATAGAGGCAATTTGATTCGTTTTGAAATAATTACTAGAAGTTCCATGATTAACTATCAGCTTGTCGTGATGTATTAGTTTCTTACAATATGCGTGTCATTTAGCTTATTCTCAATGGTCTTTGTTGGTAAATACACCTTTGTTGTTTGACACTGCAAGTCTATTTACTGGTAGCTGTTGAGTGCTTGAATTTTATCTAAGAGGATTCAAACATAGAAATTGGTCTGAGTTAGCAGTCGTGAGTAATCAGCGTGGAAATGATTAGAATAGCATGTTAAGATTTGGCTAGTTTAACCTACCATTCGTGCTTTGGGAGAGTAATTGGTTGTACACGGTTTATGCGGGATTTGAATAAATCTGATTTCCACTAGTAGGGTTGGGGAATGAACATAAACTTTGGAATTTGTAGGAAATGAACCGCAGATGATTTGATAGTACTTTGCATGGTAAGTCCTAATTTCTGAATTTCAGTTGTTAGATTTTGATTAATATGATAATTGGATTTTGTGTGTTACTAATAACTTTAGATTAGAGATTTGTGAAGTAACAGTATAAGCATACATTTTTAGTATAAAATGGATTTTGGCCTCCTATTTTAACCTTTGCCTGATAGACAAAGATAAATCATCGTTTGATTATAAACCTTTGCTAGTAAAGTTAATCGATTCTTTTGTTTCCCCTAGCATCCAGTTCTTGTAGTCTCTCAGAAAAACACAGTAGTCTTGAGGGCTGGAAATTGAAGGGAATGGAAGTTATTTACATGGTGAAAATCATCTTTGGATATGGGACACTTCATCTCCCATTGAACTGTTCAACCTTGTCTGTATCTAGTTTCTCATTCTTTGAGCTAGATAAACTTGCAATTAACATCACTGATCTTAGATTTTGCAGAATCTTTGATGGAGGGAATTGAACAGTGGAAAAACGAAGCACAGAAGTTACTGGAACAAGGGTCTGAATATGTGCAGCAGATAGCTCCTGCTCAACTTTATGCTGCTGTTGCTGTTTTGCTTTTCACCACTCTTTTCCTTTTAACCAGTAACTCTCTGTTCCTTTTCATGAATGTTTTAAAATTTGTTTGTCTATGTTGATTGATGTAGCATTCAATAGACATTCCGTCTGCTGTTCCATTTCATGATGGATTTTTGCTCAACTTATTTAGTTGGTTGATGCAATTGAGCTTCGCACTTGCATCAGAAACTATAATATTGAAAGTGAGCTCACATAAAAATCTACAAATTTCATTCTTGTAAATAAGCAAGCAAAACTACATGAAGTCTCAGGCAATAACTGAGGGAAAAATAATTGTGTCTTGATGTTGAGTAGGTTGGCACTTGATGTTAAAATCTTTCAAATTGCTAATTTTTATTGGCTGACAATTATCTTTATGCATAATTGAATAGGCAGTAACAGTTTTCATTGGGAAATTCCGTTGTTTGGAATTAATCCCTGTAATTGCTCATAGTCCTGACGTTGAATGTAATTAACTGATGCTCATGCTGCAGTATATTGAAGCAGCAAGAGTTATATGTTACATGTGAATTGTCGATGTGATTCAAGATGTTACCAAGGACAAAGTTGCCAGAGGATAATCACTGCAGATTCAAATCTGAAAACATGTATACCTATTTTTGGATTTGAATCTGCAGTGGTTATCCTCCGGCAACTTTGGAATGCAAATTATATTTTATGAAAGAATTGAATTGGAAACCAATTTATCTGTTCTTTTGCTATGTTCTGCAGTTCGATTCTTCAAGCGTATATACATATTTTCGGGAATGCAAATTATATTTAATGAAAGAATTGAATTGGAAACCAACTTATCTGTTCTTTTGCTATGTTCTGCAGTTCGGTTCTTCAAGCGTACAAAATCAAATACTATTGTTCTTGCTGGCCTTAGTGGAAGTGGGAAGACTGTTCTTTTCTATCAAGTAAGCCTGCGTTACAGATTTGCCACTCCCCAGAGGTTATGCTATTGTTCTGGGTGCTTTTATATTTTTGTTCTTTTTGTGTTTCCACAAATTTTCAATTTCTTCTGTTAGTATATATGTCAGTATATTGATATTTTTATTTTTTACGTCTTGTTGCTTATGATTTTTCTTAGGTCTATAACTTATAGGCTTCTGAGTTGATGTCCCTTGGATGACTGGGGAAACATCTGGGCTATAGGGATAGTGCTAAATGATTACAGTAATTGGATTAATTTGGTTGATGAATTTCTATGCTAACTTTTCCTTTGATTGTGGCAATGACATAAAACTTTTTAGGATTATCATTTACTTGCATAAGAATATTTGTATGTTGTCATGTTCTTTAATGCCTTCAACAGCTTCGAGATGGATCTTCGCACCTTGGTACTGTTACGTCAATGGAGCCAAATGAGGGCACTTTCATACTACATTCTGAAAGCTCTAAGGTGAACGATGCTAATTTGTCGTCCTTAAAATTAAATTTGGATGTATGTTGCATTAAATAGGAAAAATATTGAATTTGCCAAGCCTTTAGATAGTTTCTAGACTTTTTATATCAAATTAATCAACTCCAAGCTTGTATTTTCATTCCTTTGTATTCTTGACAGAAAGGCAAACTGAAACCTGTCCATCTTGTTGACGTTCCTGGACATTCTCGTCTTCGGCCTAAATTAGAAGAATTCTTGCCTCAAGCATCCGGCATAATCTTTTTGGTTGATGCTTTGGAATTCTTACCCAATTTGCGTGCAGTTACAGAGTAATCAGAAGCCTTTGACATATATTTCTGGATTCAGCATTCATCGTAGTTTATATTTTCATGAATACTTTAGTACAAGTATGTGGTTCTAATCTTTTATGACTTGCTTTTGATAGATACCTCTATGACGTGTTAACCAACTCAAGTGTAGTTAAAAAGAAAATTCCAGTTCTCATTTGCTGTAACAAGACTGACAAAGTGGCAGCCCATACAAAGGATTTCATTAGGAAGCAATTGGAGAAAGAAATGTATGTATCTTCACTATCTATGTTCTTCGATGTTCGCACTCATTTATAGCTTTGCCATGTCATAGGTTTGTGAGTAGTGAATGGTCTTAATTTTCCAAGTCAGGTTGTTAAAATCTTAAGCAATTAGTAGTTTATGGTCGCATATAGGGTATATATATATATATTTTGAGTTTGGTAATGTGATTACTAGTTGATATGTCATTATGCTTCACTTTTATTCTCTTTGGGTTCAAGTGGTACCGCTTCTTTGGTTTAGTCCCATGATTTGTCATCATTGTGCAGTGAGAAACTACGAGCATCAAGAAGTGGAGTCTCGGAAGCTGACATCGCAAATGACTTCACTCTTGGGACACCTGGGCAGCCGTTTGCTTTTTCTCAGTGCAGCAACAAAGTTACTCTTGCAGAAGCTTCTGGTTTGAAGGGGGAGATATCTCAGGTGGAGCAGTTTATTAGAGAACAGGTTAAGCCATAGGAGATTTCAAGGAAGACTTCTGCAACACCAGGAAAAGCCAATTCTTAATGAGGGGAAAAGACAAAAGAAATGAAAGAAGAGGTCTAATTTAGTGGTTCGATTGGTGAGTTACCTTGAAATCAGGACTTGGGGAGCTGGCCATACCTGCATTTGATTGAGGACTTGGCTTTTAAGTTATTTGGTTTGAGCAAGTGATCATTGACTACTAGTGATGAAGCTTTTGGCTTCATGGTCAACATTTATTAGCTGTCGTCTGGTGCCTCTTTTTGTTCCCCCTTTAGGATTTAACAGTATCTATTTTTGCATGATCGATCTAGCTCCTTAACCATGCCAATTAGCTTATTAGATTATAATGGTGTTGCTTTGAATTTGTCTTGTAATCTGTATGGTACTATTAGGCTTTGGTAGAAGTACTCTGTGTCCTTTGTTTTAGAATTTAGATGGAGACAATGAATGATGTCATAAACCCATGGCCAATATCCTCATATAAATCATTACTTTAGTTTGGTTCGTAGTTATTAAGGTTTTGCATCCCCTGTTCCTATTTTCGTGTGCCATCCTATGACTTTAGTGGATGGATGGACGGTTTCGGATACAGGGTGACACACGAAAACGGAAACAGGAGATGCAAAACCTTGATAGCTACGAACCGGAATGGATGGATAGTCTCGGACATAGGGTGACACATAGAAACGGGAACAACTACCTCTTGCTCTTGCAAGTGAAGTAGTTGATCAATTCAAGTAAACTGACAATCGTCAGAACTTCAGGATTTTAAAGAGACCTTACAAGAACAAGAAGTGTTTATGTCTACCACTCTTATTTCTCTCGCAAAGGAGGCCATGCAAAACTTCAAACCTATCATAACAAGGAACCTCCTATGATTTCTTAAATTATAAAGGACGTTTATACTTTTATCCAAAATAAAAAATAATAGTATGTAATCATTAATGTGACATTTCATTAATAGGGACTTAATGTTGTTAAATTTTCTACCTACTTAACATTTATTTTGAATTTATTAATTTTAAGACCGGCTAAGTTGAATAACTTTTGCTGTTACTAAAATTCATAAATTTTACTTATTACTATTAAATATTTTTTTACAAAAATAATATTTTTATTTATATTATTAAGAACAAGTAATATTATACAAGGTTAATTATCAAAAAAAGTCAATTTTCATTAATTTTTTAATTATAGCCTAAATTTTAAAAAATAACAATAAAATATATAAAATTTTAATTTGTTTCAATTTTAACTCGAAGTTAGCTTCATTGTTATTTATGCTTACTGCCACATGTTAATAGATTCTTACTAATCAAACATGCAAATGTCATTAAAAGGAAGTTGTCTGATTAGTAAAATGACGTCGTTTTATAATGAAATTAAAACGACGTTATTTGAATTTTAGAGAAAGCTTCATGTCACTGTAACACCCATGTTATCTTTGAATGTGTTTTACTGGTCTATGTGATTTTAGTTTTTTTTTTTTTTTTTGCTTATGCTCGATAGTGAGATTTTGGAAATTGGTTGGATTTTGGAAAAATCACCGATGGCTGCTGGTTTGCCAGTGGCGAAACACTATCGGCGATGGGTGTTAATAAACCCCATACATAGGGGCAGAGAAGGTGATGTGATGTTTGAAAAATTGGAAAGGGGATGTAACGTTGTGTGTGCGGCATCGAGACGGGGACAGATCTTCTGTCTTTATTTTTGTATACCTACGCTATCTAATTAGATTCAAGTCATTTATTTATATGAATTTCATATAAATGAATCACTTAGATTCAATGGGATATGATAGGTACACAAAAACAGAGACAGAAGATTTCAGGCCCTGCTCGCGCGGGTAGCCCAGTTGGTCATTGGGAAAG
>JAOSBK010000204.1:4818286-4829358 GCA_027568895.1 Erythroxylum shatona
GGGAGCAACAAATGAACAAAGGGAGTTAAGAGCAATGGGGGAGGGGTAAGGGTTGGGGTAAGACTACAAGAAGATAAGGATGAGTAAAAGTTTTCTAATCTCTTTAATGAGCCAATTACAAAAATATGTCCTTTCACTTCCATGTACGACATTCTCAAGTCTTTTTATTTATTAGAACTGATATGATTTATTTTATATATATCCTATTTGGTTTTGACATTTTAAATTGGACATAGGATTTGTTATCTGCCTTGAAGATTGCATTGCCACATGTCCCTATTACTGCAGGAGTTTTTCTTTAATATACATTCTATTTTCGGTGGTATCTTAATACTTGAAGATTATCTATATATGGGTATATCTCTTTATTATGGAAGGAGTCTAGCTGTACACGTATGTTGAAAAAAGTCTGTAGTGTGTTTTCTCTTGGGTTTTGACACATCTGTGAATATCATTGAGAAGGAGTTGTTGTGGGTCATGAAATAAGTAAATGGGGTTTTTGGTTTTGTTGGCTGCGTATAATTTTGTGGGGCTGCACTTTTGACCCACTGTTAATAGCTGACAAGAGGTCACGCATGATTTTGGGTTGCTGATTTTCCTGGGTCTTTAAGGAAGGTTTTAGGTGTGCGACAGTTTTTGAGAGTGTGGAGTAGCTTATGTTTGTTTGGAGTGTTCTAGTCTTCATATGACGGTGGGGTAGCTTGTGTGGTTCAATGAAACAATAGTGATGTGCGCAATGTGTGTGTTGTTGCCATAGGTGAAGAAAAGCTAAGCAACTAAATTTATCTTACAAGGTGGAGTGCGTAAGATGTTGAAGAATTGATCAACATGCTGTGATTGGAGTTTTGGTGTATGCATGAGTGTCTTGCTAAGGCATTAATTGAGCATGTCTCCATACATATAGCTGAAGGTATTGCGAGAATCAGCTGGTTATCTTTGTGCTGGAATTTCTGTGGATTACATCACTTGGGCTGAATGGTTTTGTGCTGCGTTTTCTTTGGTGTGTTGTTGTGATTGGCCCATTGTATTGTGACAACTTCCAGATCTATTTCAATGGAGCGGAACTCATTGGAAAGTTGTTCTTGTCTATCTCAAGTGTATTTAGTTTTCGCTCTTTATTATTTTATTCATTTGAGTTGTTTGTTTAATTATCTTTATTATCAAATATTGTTGAGAAAATCCTCTGACGAGGTTAGTACGAGGCGGTTGTACTATTGGGTTGATTGAAAAAATCTTCTGTTGAGGTTAGTACAAGACGGTCGTACTATTGGGTGTGAAAATCTTTCATGAGAAGTGAGGTTGAGAGATAGTGTCAAGGGTTGAGTAGTGTCGACTCAGTAAAGCTTTGGGTAAAACTATTGTACTTCTATGAAAGTGATTAAGCTGGGTGAGGGCCCCGCAAATGTAGGCAAGGTGTGCTGAACTGCGTTACCAAATTTCTGGTGTTTTTATTATTTCGGTTTTGCTTGTTTTTATATTTTTATTGGTGCCAAAGAAGCTTGCGGAAAGTTTGCGAAATTATTAACCCCCTTCGGTTTTTCAAATATTGTATTTATCACATCTTGCTTTATTATAAGTAAAGAGTAAATTTAAAATCAAGTTTAACTCTCACAAAGTGTATTTAAAACAAAATTTCAATTGTAATAATTGCACAATCACATGATTCAAAACATTCCTTTCCTCCTCACACTAATAAATTATGATCTAATATACCTTATGTAATACACATAAGATCTCTCTATTCTCTCAAGGTGAGATCCCACATCAGTTGGAGAGGAGAACGAAGTACGCCTTATAAAGATGCATATACCTCTTCCCTATAGATGCATTTTCTCGATTGTAGGAAGAGTAAAACTGTGAAGGCCTTTGCCCGATGGATAACCCAAAGCGAACAATATTTGTGGGCGGTTGGTCTGAGTTGTTACAAATAGTATCAGAGCCGATTCCCGATTAGTTGTGCCAGCAAGGACGCTGGGCCCTAAGGAGGTTGGATTGTGAGATCTCACATCAATTAGAGAGAAGAACAAAATATATCTTATAGGGGGACGAATATCTTTTCCCCATAAATGTATTTTCCCAGGTGCAGGAGAGCAAAGTCATGAGAGCTTTAGCCCGATGGACAACCCAAAGCAGACAATATTTATAAACGGATGGTCTAGGTTGTTATACAAGGCTACCCTCTAATATGCCAATGGTTCTTCTCATAACTTAACTTTTGTCTATTTATATCCAAAACTAACTCAAATAGTCATTAGACACATAATAATCTAATGTATATTGTGCAATATACACATATTCTATCCATCCTTCTGGAACTCTTAACAACTCTATAGTATGCCAAAGGTTCTTCCAACAGCTTCACTTTTTTCTATCCATCTTCCTGGGACTCTTAACAACTCTATAGTATGCCAAAGGTTCTTCCAACAGCTTCACTTTTTTCTATTTATACCTAGAACTAACTCAAATAGTTATTAGAAACATAAATTAGCTATTCCTAGTTTCAAAGTATGTTTTGGCTGGCCAGGAATCCACATTCAACTAGCCTATGTTTGTTCAGTTGGAACTAAAAGGCATCATTTATTTTGTAACTTTTTGTTCATTTGTCTAGCTGAAACCTGTAAAATTTAAGTTGAAGACTTCTAACTTTCAAGCCTTTTCAAAGATACAACACACATACCTCTTTGATAAAATTTTGATTTAAAACTATTGAAAAATTTTCTCAGAAGATTGATTGAAGATCAATAAGTTTTTTTTAATGTTAAAATAAATTTCCTCTTGATTTGTGAAAAAAATTATGTGTTATACCCTAAATGCAAATGATTATACGATAATTGAGTTTTTTTGTTTATTGAAATAACAAAGATTTAAGTTATAAAAACAGATTATAATGATTTGCCTAAATTTTAATGTATTTGATTCCTACTTATTCTTCATTCTTCACTTGATTTTCTTGAAGTTCTCTTAAGTTGCATTTTTTAGGGTAAGCCTTAGTTGTTCTTTTGTGATTATAAGGTTATAGGTTAAAATCACGGAAAGAACCACTTTGTAAAAATACAAAGGTAAAATTGTGTACATTATGACCTTCCTCAAACTCCCGCAAAGTAGGGAATCTTATATACTGGACACGTTGATTTTGACTCTTGACTCTTAATTTGCATTTATGCTCGGCTTTACTTATTTTCTCTATCACTTAATTGCTTGATTGATTAATTGGCTCATTTACTCCACTATTCTATTAAACTCCATCTTTCATATATTAATTCATTCATTATAATAAAATTATCAATACTATTAAAAGTAAATTTATCAATATTAATGTATTTTGTTATTATCAAAATCATAAAATAGGACCTCACTTAGTCTAACAAGAAGACATTTTTCTACTTTTTACTCATAAAAACACAAGAAAAACCAGTAAAAAATAATTATTACATCGAAATATTTTCCATTTCATTTATTAGTACACCCAAATACATGGTTAATAGAAAACTCTAGCCCTTCCCAACTTTTCAGACATTGAGATTTTTCTCACAAGCCTTGCAGACTTTCCAATTCACTTGTCAATATTGGGTTCCAACATCACCAAACCAAATCTACCAAGTTACAAGCAAAGAATTCCTAAACCAAAGCCTTTTACATACTTGCATGCACCCTATTGTGATTGCTTTCTTTCGAAAGTTTCAGAAGAAAGAAATTAGAAAAACCTGCCATGTTCACTCTCAGTCAACTCTTCATATTGTTCCTTACTATGTTTAGTATAAAAATCAGTAACCATTATCTTCCCTATTGCATATTGCCCTTACAATTAACATCGGAATTGTGGTGATCTTCATCTTCAAACACCACCCATACTTTGCTGATTTTCGTTTCAAGTGTGCAAGAAAAAAGTGTTGCTGACAAGTTTGGACTTTTTCCTGTCTTTTGTCCTTTCTTACCTGCTTCAATTGTCATGCCTGAATGGAATGTTGTTGATGATTTTGTGAGACAATCTAAAACTGGTGACCTGACTTTGCTTGGCCCGTTGATCTTGCTCGATCTACAAGAGCCGTTTGAACCAGCAATATAGGTACTACATTCCTCCAATGCTATAACATGTTCCATGGTAATGATTTGTACCACTGGATATTCTAAGTTCTTGTTCTCGATAATCTGTTTGCAAGTCTGGAAGAAATCGTGAAGCTGTTGGCTTTGTGGAGAGGCTCTTCTTAGAATCTGACAGGCCAAAGCTCTTGCAGGACTTGTTAAGTCAAAGAACATGTTAACAAGAGATGCTATACATTCACAGTAAGTTGTATAAACCTGAAAGCTCTCCTTCAAAATGTTATTCATGGCTGCTTGAGCCAGATTATTGTCAGATGGCAAGATATGATCTGGAAAGCACTCCAATACCCTATCTAGGAACACTTGACATTTGGGCAACTTGCGAAACACCATATCTATACACTTCTCATCGTAGCATCTGAACTCCAGACCTTGAGACATTACAGGTTCGAGTTTTCCAGCTTGATTGATGACCCAACCTACTCTTTCTTCAAGATAAGCAGTGTACTTATGCAGGAAACGAACTGAAGAATCTGAATTCTTCATAAACCAGCCAGTGCTCATTTGAAGATGACCTGAAACATGAGCACCACGAAGCCGGTCCTCAAAGTTCCGATTGCCGCCACGCAACAGACGGTGAATGAGCAAGAGGGTCTTGAAGGCGACGAGGGAGTCTCTGGTCTTGCTGAGTCTGCGAGAGATTCGTTCGGCCAGAAAAGGGATTGATCCGGGGGAGTTGGAGACAAGGAAGAGGATCTCATGCATGTGCCTGTCATCGATGGGACCACAATCATGGCCAGTTGCACGCACCACTGCAATCTCTATGTCGGAGAAGCCTTTAACTTCATGATAATTGTATATCATCGCCTTCCCTATTGATGCTTGATCTTTCACCGTGCCTAGAGCTTGCCGGAGCTTGCCATGTATGTCCACCATCACCATCTTTTCTCTCTTTTGTCGGATTGTGGAAGGATGCAATTTGTGTCGACATGCTTCATTACGAACAGGCTTATGTATAAAAAGGAGGAGGAGAAGAGAGAAAGGAAGGCTAAATAATGGAGAATCAAATCTTGATTTAATTACATATCAAGTCCATTAGGCTTTCTAAAGCAAAATAATTAAGCATACAAAGTCAAATAAAGTTCATTTAGTGGTGATAGAGGATTAAACTGAAAAAGTTATTTATTTATGATCGGAAGGTCACGAGTTCGAATTACAAAAATAGTCTCCTTTTAGAATACAAAAGAAGGTTACGTATAATTAATGACTTTACTCCAACCCTTATCATGAAGCCCCTCAAATCTTCTGTCCCATTAACCCTAGCCCAACTTTGTCCCAGTACATCCCAACTATTTATTCATATAGATCTCACATAAATAAATGGTTGGGATGGATTGGAACAGAATTAGGCTAGGATTCATGGGACAGCCCACTTTTTATAGTCAGTATATTTATTTTATGATGAAACATTGTCAACTTATGCTTACTTTCTTTAATTCAAATTATCGAACTTTTTCATTTTTTTTTGTGAACATAGTCATCAAGTGTGCCTTCAACTTGAAGTGCAAGCCAAATTGAGCATCTTTTATGTTTATGATAATCTTGTTAGCTTAGTATGTGGGTCTGAGTAATCTCTTTGAAGGGCCCCTCTAGCACTTGAAACAATAGGGTTTTGATGAACGTGTGCATTGTCTGTACTCCAACAAGACAAACATACAAAGTACAATTAGTATTACAAGTTCTTCAAGGGAATGTGTAGGGTTGGTCCCATCAGGAGGATAAAAGAGAAAGTAAGGGGGAAAGGCAACAGGGGAATTTTGGTCATTGGTCACTGGTTACACTACAAAAGGTCTTTGGATTCTCTTCCCAACACACAACAATAGTTTAACACTTTCTTTTCAAACCAACTTCTGTTTCAACGGTGACTCCATTGTTACGAATTTGAAAAACAAAACCAACATAAAAGGAGTGCTGCAGAAGGGTCTCTTCTTCTTTTAGCTTTTTGGGTGTGGATATCAATGAATAAACTAACAACTTATTGAAACAGAGTCAACGAGGCACAATGGGACTTGATAGTGGGAAGTGTGGTGAAAGAACCTCATTCTTTAAGAATAGGATTCCTTTCTGCATCAAACTTTCTTCCTATTCGTAATGAAGATTCTTAATATATTAACATTTTTGACTTTGGCATGACTTTACATCACCTCCCTTTCTTTTTCCTTATGATTATTACTACTCTTTTCTCTAATTTCTCTATAAGAACAAGCTTGGGGTGAGTCCCACTTCAATGAGAAACTGGCACGTTCATTAGAGGATTTGAAAACGTTTTGAGGGCTATGATTGCCCTTCTCTTCTGTCGTGTAATTGGTATTCATTTGAGGTCCACATACGTTGCAATGCTTAAATCATAATTCGTTTCCTGTTAGCTTACTATGAGAGGCTGACTTTGAAGGAGCTTCGAGAATAACACGAGTGAACATTCTTTATGCGTATACATATGCTTTTTCGGCTCATTTCAGAAGCTGATATGACAGGTTTGAACACATTGTTAGAAGCATGATTCTTGCAAATCAAGTTGTACAATAGCTCGAGTCAATGACCCAAACCAAGCTGTGAAAACCTTCTCCTTAGCCTCTCAAAGCATCAAAGAATATATAGTTCACGTGAAGACAAGCCGGACGCATATACTTTCCACCCTTTCGCTCTATGCTAAGTTCCCCATGACAAGTCGACCTTTGATGTGAAGAGAATATGCATCCCTTATGCCTCTTTACTTGATCCTTTCGTGCTTGAAATTACCAAATCAATCAGGTGATGATTCTAGCATCACAAGAACAGAATCAGCAGTCAAGAAGAAATAGACAGAGAAGCCAATCGAATAAAATAATGAACAGTTTTTATCAGTCCTGTAACGCTCAAGGAGATCATGTTTGTAGCGAAAAGGACACAGTAACTTGAAACTATTAGAACATCAGCATACAACCAACTACAAGAGTTGAGCAAACACAACAATGCCAATCTGTCCAACAGTCTTCTTAGTTCTCAGACTATGGTCTTGCTTTGTCCAACAAATTTTCAAGTAAAATAAGACAAGGAATTAAATAAGTATCAAAGGGCCTCTTTAAAAGTGTATACTGATTTTCCCAACATTATTAATTACCACAAATGGGTATTCAAAGAAATGAAAAGAAAAAAATATATATTATAATGACCAGTTATTATACAATTAGTGACTAACTTTAATCATTATTAATATTCAGTTCTTCAATTGCTAATGATAATTCTTTGAATAACAAATCTAGATTATCACTCGTTTGTAATTTCTCCTTTTTGAATCAAAATAAAATATTGACAGACTAAAATATAATCATAAGACAGATATTTCACTAACATTCAGAGATTTCCAATTCAACATAAAACGCATTTGCATGAAGTACAATTCAAATAGGATAACAGCTTATTCGCTATACAAAATATAATATTAAATGGATATAATTTTTCATTAAAATATACCATCTTGTGAAGTATACATTTTGATGTCGCTTTTGGATCAATTGGCTATCTAGCATTGTTATTCCTAGGATAAACGTCACTGATGACAATGTATAACACTTGCAATATTGACTCTTAATAGAGCAATAATCTGGAGAAGTACCACAACTTACATTCTTACTAGATAAATCTCAGCAAATCCTACTTCAGAGGCTTCAAATCCTGTAAAAACAAATGTACGTGTTTAATATTCAAGCTCAGAAAAGAAAAGAAATACTCATCAACCTTTCCACAATTAGCAAATACCAAAGGAAAGAACTGCAAAACCAGAATGCTTATGGAAGTAAAACAGCCTACATTGACTATATCATTTCAGTAAGAAAAAGAAAACCCTGCATTATTTTGGCACCTGACCCCTATATATGCCTACAGCTAGTAGCACTGATGTTTTCCATAATTTAACCTACAGCTTACTCCAAATAAGAAAAGAAAAATCAGGTTGTGTTTTTTGGGGCAGACAGTAACGAGTATACAAAACGTAAAACACTTCTGAGACAAATACCATGAAAAGAATTACTGATTCTACCTTAGAAGCCCTCAAATCATTCACTGCCATGCGAAGAGAATCATCTGAGAGAATCAAGCGAGACAGCGCCCCTGTACTTAACCTGCAATGACCAACCCATTGTTAGTCTGGGCTGAATTAGTTCATCAAACTATAGAATACAAACAACTGGCAATTCGTCAGCCTAATCCTGGCAGATAAATCATGATGGCAGCATGAGTTTTTAGATAATGCTTATATGTGTAACGATTGACATTCAAAATAAATGGCAGTGAGGGTTCTTCTTAGATCAAAACGCACCCCTGATTCAGCAAATAGTAAACGGATCAATAAACAGTCCTTGATAAGAACATGACCTCTACAAGTAATAAGCAAATAGCAGGAAGAAGCAAGTATTCAAACTCAATGAAATTTGAGTTTGCTTTTGGTAAACAATACACAGAACCCAATAACAAGTTACATACAGAATTTAGTAAATCAAGGAGGAAAGAGGAATGCACCCGAGTATCTTTGCTGCTTCTGATATTGATCCTTCAACAGCAAAGATCAGATCAATTAGCGCTTGCATTCCCTATATCATCACCACCGTAATAATCAGTCATAGTAATGTGTTATAGGAACAACTAGAGATGTTAATGGGTCGTGCGGGCACAAGCCCATTGCCTGCTTTTGATATATATATGTATTGCATGAAAAACGTAAAACTATAAGTGTATTGTTGTTATTATCACAATTTATGGTCGAATATAATTCTCATTCATACTTCTGGTCTATATACAAGGGAATATATATACTAACAGCATAAATACTTACTTCCCTAGCCCGTATATACAGTTCATTAAAATCCTTAAAGGCCAGGGAGTAGTCCCTAAAGATTAGGAATTACATCAAATCTTTTAGATCACAAGATTACCCTAATAAAGACATCTAAAATACATTATTCATCACTTTCCCTCAAGCTAGTGAATGAATATATTCCATTCCAAGCCTGCTAACAATATACCTCGAAATATAACCCATGGCAGCCCCTTTGTGAGTATGCCTGCTAGTTGATCTTTTGTTACAACAAATGGAGTGCAGATTGGGCCATCGTCTAGTTCCTCTTTAACGAAATGCCTGCCAACATCAATGTGTTTTTTTGGATTATGTTGCACAGGGTTATATGCAACATCAATTGTTGATTTGTTATCACAGTACAATCTTATTGTACCTTCCTATTTTATCTTCAAATCATGAAGAACTATTTTTAATCATAGCAACTCGCCTATTCTCAGTGCCATTAACCTGAACTTAGATTCTGACCCGACTACCACATTTTGCTTTTTACTTCTTTATGTTACAAGGTTACCACTTAAGATAGTAAAATAGTCAGAGGTTGACCTCCTGTCAACTAATGAACTAGCACAATTAGAGTCAGCATAGGCCTCTAAAGTCATACTTTCTCCTTTCCTGAACAAGATTCCTTTCTCAGGGCTACTATTCAATTACTGTAAAATTTGATGTACCGCCTTGAGATGCATATTTATAAGATTATGCATAAATTTGTTGACAACATTCACAACAAATATAATATCTAGCCTGGCATGTGTCAAATAAAATGATTTTCCAACCAGTCTAAACCTCTATCTACCATGGAATCATCCGGAGCATCCCATACTCTATGTTTTAACTCAATGGGTGTATCAACTGGATTACATCCCAATCCCAATTCCTTTAATAAGTCAAGCACATACTTTTGTTGTGAAATAAAGATTTCCTATTTGGAATGTATCACTTCAATGCCTAGAAATTATTTTAACTTCCTAAGTTCCTTGATGTCAAATTCTCTCAATAAATACCTTTTTAAATTGTGCATCTCGTCTGTATCGTTACCTCTTGCTATAATATCAACCACATATACTAACAACATTTTCACTCTCCCTAACTTTGAGTGTCTCACGAACAAAGTATGGTCTCTTTGGCTTTGCTTGTATCCCAGGCTAGTCATTACTTTAGAGAATCTTCCAAACCGATCACTCGATGATTGCTCAAGTCCATAGAGGCCTTTTTAAAACTTGTATAACATTCCTTCTTTAAATTCAAAATTAGGAGGGATTTCCTCTTCTAGATCATTATGAAGAAAATCATTTTTTTACATCAAATTGTTGCAAATTCCAACTAAAAATGGCAGTCAATAATAATAACACATGATTACATTCATCTTAGTAATTAGAGCAAATGTCTCAATATGATCAATACCATAGGATTGCCTATACCCTTTGGCAACGAGTCTTGACTTGTATATTTCTACAAAACTTTTTAAGGTATGTACTTCACGATGAAATCCATCTACATCCAACTAACTTCTGCCCTTTCAGCAATTTAATCAACTCCCCTATTTCTTTTTTCAAGAGCTTCCAGCTCCACTTTCATAGCATCCTCCCATTTTTGGCAATTCAACTAACTCTCATTTTTTGTTCACTTGAACCACATCCAACAGAAAAATCATGAACAAAAAAAATATTTCTTGGATGATAAGCACAAACTATTTCTTTTTCCTTCATTTTTTTTGTTTTAATTCATTTAACTCAAGCTTCATTTAAATTTGGTTGTAAATTTTCATAGGTTTCATGTACGTCTTATTTGGCTTCCTCATAATAGTCTCTCAAAATATTATACAGCTCCTTTTCATTTAGATCTCATATGTTGATAATATAAAAACATTTCAGGTATTCAACAATGACACTTGAACTCTGACTGATGAATCTATAAACGATCTAGAAGGAGGTTGAATAGATCTCTTAAGCTTTTCTTAAAATTCTACAATAAAATCAGAAGTTAGTTCACACAAAAACAATTTAAACAAATTTAAATGTAAAGAGTATAGAGAAGAAAGGCAAACGCTGTTTTTATAGAGATTCGGTGCTAAGACCTACGTCCTCTACCTAAGCTCCCACTTAGGATTTGGCAAATCACTTTACTGCACACTTTTTAG
>JAOSBK010000204.1:4890924-4903263 GCA_027568895.1 Erythroxylum shatona
TGAGTTAATGTCATCAGTTGAAATTTTAGAATTTGTTAAAGCTGCAGATTGTTATCCAAATGTTTCAATTGCTTATCAAATTCTATTGACTATACCTGTGACTGTAGTATCAGCTGAGAGAAGTTTTTCAAAGTTAAAATTATTGAAAACCTAATTGAGGTCATCATTGTCATAAAAAAGATTGAATGGTTTAGCTATGTTATGTATTGAGAATGATATGTTGGACAATATTGATCTTGATAATATTATTAACGATTTTGCATCTAGAAATGCACGAATAAATTGTTTTTCATAAATTACAATCCTTTGTGTATTTGTTAGTGTAATTTTCTTAGTGTTTTGCAATCTAATATTATTGTTTGATTGATGTTATTACTATTTTATTGTTACTGTTACTATTTTTCATTATTTTATTGTTAATGATATTTGTAAGAAATTATTAGCTGATGTTATGATCATTTAATATTTAGTTGTGTATGCAGACTTATAAATTGAGTCATTTATGTTTCATACAAACATGTAAACTTAAGTATATTGTCGATTTATTGAAATTTTTTAATTTTACCCAGGGCCTATAAAACAATAAAAACGGCCCTGCTTGTGCCGCAGTGTAATGAAATATAAATGAAAGTTTGTTCCATATGGAAAAAATATATGACTATAAACATGCAAATAAGCCTAGTGAGTTACTCCTCCTATCACTAATTAGTTTTAGGATGGAACCTCGTTTGAACTTGTATATGCTCAGTTTATTTGGGTTCAATCTTACAAAATTTAAAATGGTATTATAGCAGATTGCTCTTGGGTTAGTTGTTGCCACTTTGACATAATAGACTGTCACGTGTTGGGCCTTGAATTAGCCTACACGTGAGGAGTGTTGAAATATATGTGAGAGTTTGTCCCACATAGAAAAAATATATGGTCATAACCATACATATAAACCTAGTGAGTTACTTCTCTTATCACCAATTAATTTTAGGATAAAATCTCATTTAAGCTTGTATGTACTCAGTTTATTTAGACTCAATTTAGCACAATTTAACTTAAGACTTCATCAAGTTGTTAATGATAATGATAATATTTATAAATGTACAAGAGATGTATAATTAATAACTAATTCATATTAATGAAAATAAATTTTTTAAAAATAAAGAATCCTAACTTTTCTTGTAATTTAATTTATTTTTAAAATACCCATTGAAAGTTAAATGAAAACTTTTTTTAGTCGTGTATTAAGTTATCTTGTCAAAAATTACGATTCATTCAGGCAAGGTTTATCAAAAACATGATGCAACTTGAACAAAATGAACTCTGTTCTGAAGCAAACATTAGGTTCCAATCTCAAATTCTCAATAGAAGTAGAAGTACAACAAGACGAAACTAAAACTGATTCCCATTTCCCCAAAAGTCATCACTTATGCTTTGCCTAAACATACGACTCCCCAACTTCTTTACAAATTCTTTCCTTATTTTACAAACTTATGGCTAAAGTTGCACTGCCTGGCCTCCCAACTTCTTCCCTTCTGAAACATTGCCATAAAGCAAATTCAAAAGGCAAGCATGTCTTTTCCAAATCTTATCCACTGTATAATATGAGGCATGACCGCTTTGTTTGTACACCTTAAGTGGACACTGAAATGCGGACACCTACAAACAACTACATACAAGGGCATAAAATCACAGTAAAGAGTCCAGATATCCATAATTCCTGCATCTGTTGTATTGAAGGAGGCTTCCGTAGGTGCGATCCCACACTCCAATGAAGAGGGATTCTGTATCGGGACTAAAAGACACACCAGAGATCTCCCCAAAAAAATCGATCTCCTGCTCTTTCTCAAACCCATTCTTTGCATCATATACATGCACAAAGTCAGCTGGTTCTGCCATTGCCATGAACTGCCCATCAGATGAAAATCGAATCGATCTAACGGCTCCCAAGTTGCCCTTGAGCACGGAGACAGATTTAGACAAGTTTCTGGCATCCCAAATTCGGCAGGTCTTGTCTTGATTCCCAGTGGCAAAGACGCGACCATCAGGATGCCATGCAGATGCAAATGAGTAATCCAAGTGTCCACATAAAGACGTAATAGTCTACAAAAACAGGCTTCCAATTAGCCAAAGCCATCCAGAACCAGATGGAAAACATTTACATGAGATCTGATGAAATATTCAAGAATAAGGAGAAAAAAGTAACGACCTTTCCTGTTTGAGAATCCACCAGCTTTCCATCTAGGTTGTCACCAACAATTACAAGGCGCTTACCATCAGGACTCAACGAGGTATGCTGCAAACACAAACAACACGAAAGCAGATGATGTTACTCACTCGCATAAGAGAACATCAGACATGCAATTTCAGATTACAATAATTTACTTCTTCAAATAGTTGTTAAGGAAAAGAAACATAAGGTAGTGTAACAGTCATTACAGCCTTAGGAATGATCCAGTTTCCGTTAACAAACTAAACCCTAAAGGAACCAATTACATAAATTCAATGTAGGGACGCGTTTGACCTTGAGCTTAGCTCAGCATTACGTAACCTCAAAACTTATGGATGGTGTCTTTTCCATTAACAAGTCAAAACTCAAAACAGCCAATTATGTACATTCAACCTAGAAAAGGGTTTGACACTTGAGCTTGTTGCATAACTTAGCACTAATCACACATTTGAGCTTAGCACATTGACGCAATTAAACAAGTGACCGCTTGATTCCACTAATGTTTTTTATTGTGATTTTCTTTTATTCTCTTAATTTAGTTTCAAGTTTGTTTCAAACAAAAAACAGAATTATTTGATTATTAATATCAATGTAAATACAGTTTTATCACTGATAGTAAAAATAAATTTATTTTTAAAATTAATAAAATAATTAATTTTTATTTTAATCTCTTATGTAATATTTAATGATAAATTATCATATTTTATTAAAATTGAATAATTAAGTGAGTAAAGATTTTGTGAAATTTTATTTGTAAACTAATATTTACTTAATAATAAAATCAAATTATTGACAAAATATAAAATCTAAGTCTTTTTTTTTTACAATTTTAGTTAGTTATGAAACATGAAGAAATCAAAAACCAAAAATAGAAACTAGAAACTAGAAACTAGAAACTCAATTAAGAAATTTCTTGTTGAATTTGAAAACGAATATGACTAAAAAAAAAAGTTAAACCCATTTTCAGAGAACTGCTGACCAGGTATTAGAAATGGTCCCTAGGCTACAATAAAAATGTTAACTAAAAATTTATAACTACTCTAGATGGCTCTCTTAAGATTTATAATTTCCCTATTATTACAAGAAATTGGAACCATCTAGAATTTAGTTTGAAGTGAACCAAGGTCATCACTAGACTAAGAGAAGATAGGTTAGATGAAGAAAAAGGTTCTCTTGGAATGCTCTGTATATTTATTATTTTTACCTCCGTATTCCAGTAAAAAGACAGCATATCGGCAGATGAAGATCATAAACAGCAGACCTAGGAACAAAAGAGACTTACATTAACTGGCCAAGGGAAGGTGATATGCTTAGAAAGTTGAAATCTCTCCATATCAAAATCTCTAACTCCACAGTCATTATTCGAAGCCATGAAATGAACTGCACCACTGAAAGAGCATTGACCTCAAGTGAGTTGCAATTCATAACATCTACCAGAATATTAATGACTTAGTTAAAATGAAGAGGCTGCATAAACTATCAGTCAACAAATAATAAAATATAACCTTGGATTATCATAGATCTCGACAGCATTTGTAATTGCATTATCATCATAAGTTGTCCTGAAGCAGAAGCTAACTCCCGGTCGATCCAAGTACTACATTCCAATGCAATAGTTAATTATAACCAATCAAAATGTCAAAGTAAAGATAAAGTAATAGATGCATATCAGTAAGTATATTATACCAAACTCACAAAACTTGAAAGAGAAAAGAAACAGGAAAGAAAAGGATGGATGCATTTGATTCAAGATCCAATGGGGGGTTCATTTTATTAGTATCACAACCACAAATTAGAATGACAAATCAAATGTAACAAAGATGCCACAACACACGTAAAGCACGTGCCTACTCCATTGTATTCACAATCAGTACATATGCTGGCAAAGCCTACAACAAATGAATAACTTATAACCACCAGAAATTACCTTGCATATAAGTTCGCCTTGAAACCCTCCAGCAATCAATAAATTATCCCGTACTGCCAAAGTACTAACTTGTGTCTGAGAAAATCCTTCCAAGAGGCTCCCAGGGTGTTTCTGTTAGACGAAATGAAATGAGAAGATAAAATGTTTACAAGTTTCAATGAAACAACGTAAGAATTCTGAACCAATCAGTAAAATTATAATCCTAGAACAATGACATGAACACTTCAAACGTGTATCAGAAACATTTAAAACACAGGAATAGAAATCTGGCATACCTCACGTGGTGCCACATGACCAGCTACATTAAGAACTTCAGTTTTCTTACAACTTAAGGACGACCAATGGACAATCGAGAAATGAGACATGAGGTAGACGTCATGCTTTGATGTTGACCAAACCAAGTTCCGCAACTGTCATTGAAACATAAATACTCAGGCTGAAAGTAAAACCTTTAAAACAATATTCTAAGCACCTTTTGCTACGTGACATGTTCATTCTAGACATAAAAAGACTGGATATGATCCTTGTGCAGAAATAATAAGGGGGGGAAAAAGAAGCATTTGCATTTTAAGACAATGAAAAATTCTTCAAATCCAGCTTTTGCACATTGAAAAAATTAAAGTTGATTATTTAAAGACAATGAAAATTTTGTCAAATCCAGCTTTTGCAAATTGAAAAAATGAAAGTTGATTAGGAGAACAATGTGATCCTACTTGGAAATGAAGAATTGTTGACTTCACAGATCTGGTATTCCGCCAAAACTCATAGTATGTACCCCCTTTCTTTGTAGGCTTGCATTCCTGGAAAGAAGTAAAAATCTGAATGAAAAGGAATGTTGAAATGCATCTATATTCGAAGTTGCAATCGGATCTATTCATTAAAAAGAATTGATTCAATATATTTCTTATGTACCCATAGCCCAATACAACAGGCTGGGAACCAAATTCTTTTCTACCTTTTCTGAACCTTGTCCTGATTGAGGTATGTTTTCATAGTTCTTGTATTGCTCTAACCTAGTTTGTCTGTACTTCTCACGAGAAATGCTCAGTCTTTCCCAAGGAATTCCTTGGATATCCTTTCCTCTCCTAGCATCTGCGGCAGATGTATCTGATACCCGGGTGTCCTGCCAAAATGAAACCAAAAAAATTCTGTGTAAAAAGCAATACTAGTGAAGACCAAAACTAACCATATGATACATCTGCCGCAGATGCTAAAATAACGTAAAACCAAAACTAACCATATGATCATCTTCATCATTATCCTCATCCGACTCAGAATCACCCATGAATCTACCACGGAAGTACATATCATCATCCACTTCAGCCATCTCATAATCGTCGGCAACATAATCCATATCATCCCCTTGATACTGCGACATTTTCGCAGAGGAAATTTATACCTAAAATAACAATTAATTTCCAAGTATGAGCTAAATAGTTCCACACTTACTTCATCAAACATGTCAGGACAAATCAAAATGAATTCCTTCATTCTTGTCAAACAGCCCCTTAATTTCAAAAAATTAAGCCCATTCTACTCAAAACTAAAATCCTTTAGGGTAATAGTTACCCAGAAAATGAATAATAAATTCTTCAAATTCACAGGAAAAAGCAGGGTAAATCTTTTATGTTGAACATCTAAAAAGGAAAAAAATTGAATAATTCAGGGAACTTCCGAAGAAAACATTAACCAAACTAAACAAAACCCAGCTCCACCCTCACAAAAAAAAAAAAATCTTGACTCTATCTCTTCCCCTATCATTTACAACACAATGACCTAATTGACGACACGAACACACACTTCTAAAAAAAGAAAAGAAAAAGAAAAAAGAAAAAGAACAGCATCAAACTACGAAAAAAAGGGTATAATGCCTCGAAAGAGAAGCTAAAAGGCCCATAATTATTCTAACCTAATAACCCTAACCCTACCTATAAAAATTCAGGGAAATCACAGAGAAAGACACAGAAAAGAATAGATAGGACCGAAACAAAACCTCCAGAAAACGAATTAGATCTTACAGATTGCAGAGCACTAAAAAAAAAAACCATAACAGAGAAAGGAATTGAGAGGAGATGGACAACCTAGGTTTGGGGCTGTAATGATTGCTCGTTTTTTTTTTCCTTATTTTCCCCAACACCTCAAGCTTGCTTCTTCCGTCTCTATATATATATATTTTATTATATATTATTTATATTACGAATGTGGATATTTATATTTTTGCGTTATCATTATGGTGATGAAGGCGAAAAAGGACAAAAATGGGAAAGGCAAACGACAGGTGCTTGTCGTGTTTAAATGGAGAAATTTGTCGTTTTGTACTTCTGTTTCTGAGTGTTTATGGGTATTTTTGGGATCAAAATTGCTTACGGAGAAAGAAGGGTATGTTTCCCGGTTTTCCGGGGGACCGTCCTATGCTCGTTTCTCTTCTGTTTGTAACCGACCAATTTTATGTATTTTACAACATTTGAATTTTTAAGCTTATCTTCAGTTTTTCCTTTTCCTTCACAACTATAACCTTTTCATACATAGATATCTATTTAATAATAAAAATATTTAATAATAATTATGTGTTTAAATTATATTTTTAATTTTAAATTATTATGATATTAAAGATAATAATTTTAAAATCATATTAGACTAACCGGTTCGACAGAAACAAATACGAATTGTCTTGATTTTCGATCCGATTTGTATTTAGAATCCTTGTAAGAAAAACGGTTCGATTTTTTTAAAAAACTTGTTAAGTAATAACTCAGTCATTTTCTAAACATGTGGAACACACCACCACAAATAACAAGTTTTTTCCTCTTCTTTTAAGAAGTTAGATTTTTAACAGGTATATTTCATAGATATTTTGCTTTTAACAAGTCTTTATTTCTATTTTTGAATCATAGATATTCTGTTTTATGTGTGAAGAAAGAGGGAAATTCATTTCGAATAATCTTTTGATTGTGTTTTGGCATAAAGGTGGTTCCTTTTTGATAACCCATCTTTTCCTTTGTTACATACATATTCCAAGAAGCTTACTTTACTTCTGTTGATGTTGGTTTTGATTTAGATCTCTTTTATTTGTTTGGAGATTGATGTGTTAGAGCTTGAGGTAAGGGATACTGGGTTTTGTTATTATTTACCTGGAGGGTTTCAGTTTGTTGCTATTATCTCTTAGATCTGATTTGCTTATGCTTTTGTTTATGTTGTTATTTTGTTTTCCGTGGCAAATCTAGTTTTATAGTGTTACCATTAAGGTTAAGATCTACTATGTCTTATTGGTTTGGATATAAACGCGTGTCCTTGTGTTGCGTTGTTGATTGTTTTTTAACTTAGGAGTATAAAGTGCTTGTCTTTACATGGTGGATCCAAATATTGGTGGATTCAAATATTGGAGTTACAATGTATAAATCAGATGACATAATAAAATATTTGGTTGGAAAATATGGTGATGGAAGCATTCCTCTCATGCTATCACTTGGTCCTCTAATAATTTGTGTATAAATCTTCTGTTATTCTTCTTAGAGTTTAATTCCCATAAATGTATTTTGGTTGATACTCGACGCCAAAACCGTTGTTGAAGTTAAAGCGCTGGAAAAGATTTTTGGTATTGTTTGGAGGAAGAGAGGAAGGTTAGCCAAGCTATGCGATGCTTCTTCAGCCGCTAGCTATCCAAATTTTTGAGTCCTAGGATGGCCCTGCGCAAGATTGACACACACAACTCAGATAAATGGTGAGCAGAGCTCTGCACCGCATCAGGTATAAGCAGAGCTTTGCAACATATAAGGTATATTTGTCCTATAAATTTCTTAAAACCTTGTTTTATAGATTTGCATCTCCTAATGAAGATATGTAATATTTTCTAAGCTATTATTTTTTAAAAGTTTTAATTTTTTTATCCAAAAATTATTTTAAAATTTTATTTATTTTTCATTTTTTTACTTTTTAACCTGCATCATTTTTTTATTGTCACATCTGTATATGGATTTATTGGAAACAGTCTCTCTACTATATAGGGGTAAGGCTGCGTATTATCATACCTCTCCAGACTCCGCTTTATTGCTGGACTTCAGACTGGACGTGATGATGATAATAATGATGATATTTCATAAATTTTTTGAATTTTCAATGATTTTTTTTCTTTTCAACTCTATCACACAATCTAACTAATTATATTTTAAAATTTTTAGATTCTTTATTTATTTCTTTATATTTTAATTAAAAATTTTTAAAATTATTATTTTAAAAAAATGAATTAATATTCTTTACTCCCTAAATACACCAGTATACTATTAATGAACACTTTAACAAACTGATTCAGATACTCTTGAAATGTCATGTTCATCAATGTCATGAATGCAGCTAGAATATTAGTCAACCGGAAAGGTATCACTAGGAACTCATAGTGGCCATTTCGAGTATGAAAAGCTATATATGAAATACTTAACATAGCTATTCTCAACTACCAGTATCCTGATCTGACGTCAATTTTAAAAAATATGACAACTCTCTTTAATTAATCTAAAAGATCATCTTTCCTCAACAACGATTAATTGTTCTTCACCATCATCTTGTTTAACTGTCGACATTCCATGCAAAGTCTCATACTATCATCCTTTTTCTTCACAAACAATATTGGATCTCTTCAGGGTGATATGCTCAGTCTAATAAAGCCCTTTTTCTATCAACTCCTCTAACTGCTTTTTTAACTCGTGTAACTCAACAGTAGTCATCCTGTAAGGTGCAATAAAAATTGGTACAACTTTAGGCATAGTCTTAATGGTGAAATATATCTCTTATTGATGCGGTTAACCTAATAAATCATCTAAAATACTTTCGAAAATTCCCTCACTACAAGAATAACCTCTAACCTAGGACTCACCTCTCTCATTTGTATAATATAAGCTAGATATGCTTCACATCTATATAATATTAGTAAACATGTGTAGTTCTTGGGTCCACTAACACATAAGCCTTAGTATTAAATAATAAAATCATACCGAAAATGACATCGTCGGCTGCAGGTGCCTCCTCCCTCATCATATGATATATCTTCACTTGAATTTGACCATATACTAAGTATGACCCATTAGTATCTGTACCCACTGCTTGTCTGCATCCAACTCCTTAACCACCACCTCTACTACCAATTCTACTAAAACCTCTAGCTAAACCAAAGACACCACTCTGACCACATGCTATCTCCTTTGCCCTTACTCCCAAACTCCTCCCTATTGTCAAACAACTCCTTTGTAAATGCCCCCACTCTACACAAATATAGCATGTATGACTGATCCCAGTAAGTCCCTAACATGGTTCTCTATGAACTTCTAGATCGCCCAACACTAGCTCCTCTCTTAATAAATCGGCCCCCTTCTTCACAATTACTTTTTGGTCACTTTGGTTCTCCTTTCCTTATACCTTATTCTATTACATCCCTTACTTTGAGTGCAATCCCTAGTAGCTTTTTGATATCAGAAGTAGCAACTCCTAAATCCAAATGAATCTCTATCCTTAGTGTAGGGCCCTCTTACCGCAGGGTACACACTAGGATGCTTGGAGGCCATTCCGGTACATAACCTACGATAAGGGTGAGCTACATTCGATCACTACATTCACTTCACATGGCATCATATCAATATTCACTTATATAGCATCAATAGAAAAATCACAATATTTTAAAACTAACTTTTTTTCTTATTTCATTTCATAAAACCCGAATGTCTACATTGTGTCTTTCAACAATTTTCTATATGTACATCATCAAAACCGAATATAAAAGTACTACATGAAAGAGGAAAATATACATAATCTAACTAATCTGTCCAAAAATCTCAGCTGACCGACCTTTGATCCATAACTTCTCTTGCCAATCACAATCTACACAGTTGGTAGAGCCTCTTAGTAGCTAGAGTCATCTCTCGGTCCTGAAAAATAATGTTGCAATTTTGGTGAGTTTTACGAACTCAATGAGGTAACCATCATCGATGGTTCACTCAATTCATGCAATACATCATTTCATATAATATATAATCACATACTACACTTTACATAAATATCACATTTTCACTTAAGTATAGGCAAATTTGGCATTTCATTCTAGCAACATACTTAACAATATGCATATGAAATGCTCACGAGATACTTTCTAATTATTACGTTGTTGCGACCGAGTGCCTAAACTGTCCCGTATCTATCTTGGATACCGGGTTCATTAATAACTGTCCCTTATTCGCTTGAGAGATACAGGACTCATTTTACATAGTGAGCCTTAGGCTCTTAATCACTTTTGAGCTCGAGACCCATTTTCACTCGTTGAGCTTTAAGCTATGATCGGTAACTACTTTGGTCACAACTGTCATTATCTGATTATGCATTTATGTATATAATGCATGTACCACAATCACTCACATTATAAAGCACTTAGGTCTTCACATTCATATTCAAGTAGCACTTCAATATCTCAATCCACATTCACATTCATCGAACCTTCTGTCCGAAATCCACAATTAAACATATTCAATTATCAATAAAAACATAAATTAAGCAAACAAGTAATTAAGTGAGACCGTCTAGGTTATTCACAAGTTACTCCCAAAGCTAATGCCTGGAAGATTCGGTAATATCTAGAGGTTGACGTTCCAGTTGCTCCTCTATAACAAATAATATACACAATATCACAATTTGTACAATCATAAGTATTCAATAATGCACATGAATGAAATGAATTATGTACAATGCATGTTCATGATAATCCCAAGTATTTATCCATCAATTTCATCACAAAATCACTCTCATATCAAAAATCATCTTAGTATAATTTATACTTAGGTTTATGTCTCAAACATTTTCGGACTGTTCTTATCCAAAAAATAGACTATACACAACTTCCAGCCAGAAATTAAACATTCTAGAGACTGAATTACAAATATACTTTTCACACGATTTGTAGTCCTATTTATCTAGTTTACTTCAACTCAAAAATAATCTCATTTGGAATCCTACAGATCCAAATAAAATCAAAATACTAAAGTGTGTTCAGTAAGATAATCCTATTCACACTGTTCCAACGGATTCCCACAATTTAATTTGATCAAACTTTTTTAAATCAATTCTTAATACTACAAATATTTATTGAGGGATAGAACAATGTTCTAGGAATCTATTGGTTCAAGAATTACTTCATTTGGAGGTCGGATGGTGAAGTTATTGCCAAAAGAAGCAAACATGTTTATATCCTCAATCATATTGTACCTATCTTTGGACAATTGGAATAACTTTATCATTCTTTGATTGAGGTCATTATTGGACTATTTGAAAGAAGACTTCTAGATCTACAACTTTCATGTAAACAAAAAGCGAGATTTTGCCATCTAGAGGGTAAAAATCGTTGATTTACTATAGCTGTCTATGTCCGCCTAACAGATATAGACAGGCTTGGGAGCCATTTTTTTCACCCAAGAAGGTCCGTTTAACGGGCCTAATGTCCATTTAATGGACATAGACTAGTCTGGGTGTCCTTTTAGACCCAAGAAGGTCCATTTAACGGACTTAATGTCCATCTAACAGACATATGTGATACAAAACTCCCTCAAAAGCCTCTCTAATGGTTCCTACATCCATTCTAACATCCTATTCACTCATAATCTTCTCAAATTCAACTCTTCTAGTTCCAAAGCACTTTATAACAACTCAAACACCAATTAGATTTCATTAAACTATCAACTCTCAACTCATTTAATTCATCATATTCAACTATATCTTATCATTAAAAAATTTCTATCCTTTTTCCATAACATATCTTATTCCTAAGTATCAAGCACTTCATATTTAAAATTCATCATTTCAAGTTGATGAATACTTCATGTATACCTCAAGCTTAGGTCAACATCATCCATACCCAATTCATATTCCCTATTTGAAAATAAACACCCAAAATAGAACACAAGCATATATATTCATCCACAATTTTGCTGCATCTAGTTCGCATTTCCACATCAAAAATTGAAAGTCTTAAAAGCAGAATTAAATTTCTATGTCTTCATAAGAAATGTAGCCATATGTCTCTATTTTTATACAAATTAGCTCATTTGTATAACTACATAACAAGTTATGGTTACAACACAGAAGTATATTAGTGGAAATTTTTCTGCTAACATTTTCCAGATTTTCAAACTCTCAACATTTACATCTAACTCATCTAATA
>JAOSBK010000204.1:4908365-4920373 GCA_027568895.1 Erythroxylum shatona
ATTGGGTTTTGTCCCCTTTGGTTAGGTCGTCTACCTCCCGTATCCGCTTGGGGGTCTCTGGGAGTCGAACCTGTGACTTCAGGGTTTTGTTGGATTTTGGACCCACGCCTCTTACCACTGGGCTACGTAGCTCAGTGGTAAGAGGCGTGCGTCTCAACGCAACAAAAACCCTGAGGTCACAGGTTCGACTCCCGCAAGCCCCCAAGAGGGGATAGAGTTAGCCCAGTAGTAAGAGGCGTGGGTCCAAAACTCAACAAAACCCTGAGGTCACAGGTTCGACTCCCAGAGACCCCAAGCGGATACGGGAGGTAGACGACCTAACCAAAGGGGACAAAACCCAATGGTGCGGGCCAACCCAAACCATATACATATATATGTATATATATATACATATATATGTATATATATATGTACATATGTATATATATATTAGGTTGTGATGATTGCCTGATTTTCATTTATTATTGATTTGTATAGTTTTTAATGCATTATACATGATCTAATTCATTAAAATTAGGCAAATCATATATAAATATAAGTTTGATTTAGCATGAAATGTGACATGTAGTTATTATTATACGTGTGATATATGTTTTAAGATATTGTTAGTAACTTAGGTGTTATGTGTATAGCCAAATTCAAGTAGTGTGTAGAGATTTATATGTCAAAGTAAATCAACCGATGCCTATCTTGAGCATGTAATTGCAATACCCTTATAAAATTGTTTGGAATCTTTTACTGACATGTAAGTTGGTTATTATTTAGTACTGGTATTAGTAAGGATGCATTGTATACCTATTTTCCTTTAAGTTTTCAGAAATTGTATAGTAAGCATGGGTGGTAAAGTTATTGTTAATGTGATGATGATGGAGCATGGTTTAAATTAACTATGTTTATTTCTTTTTTTAATGGTTGATGTATCCTATCCTATTACACTTGTCATTTTAGGTAAGAAGTTCGAAGATGAGTATGGAGATTAAGTAAGTTATGAGTTTGATTTTCATAGAATTGTGTATCGAATGTTGGATGATTTATTTACAGGGTATTAGTGAGATACTTCCATAAGTCCAAATTGTTGAATTTATGAGTTTAAGAAAGTTAATTAGCTTTAGCCATTGATGAGACCTGAGTGATTATGCTTAATCATTAAGTGACATTTTACCACAAATTTAATAAGATTTTCTAAAATTATAAACTAATAACAATTAAATAAAAGTTAATTATAATTGGTGTTCTATATATTTATAATTTTTCAATTTTCTTTCTGACGGTTTATGTCCTATAGTCAATCGGTTTGTTGTAGTTTAGCGACAATTATTTAAAGACATTCTATATCTTGTACATATTTAGATATATACGATAAAGTTCATAAGATAATTATATATTGCAAATAAAATTATAATGAGATTATAATTATGAGATTTATATTGTATTTATGTATTATCCTAAATTGTTCCTAGTCATTGTTTTATTAAAAATGGACATAAATAGAACATTAAATGACTAGAATACGTTATGTTTTTCCTTATAAAAGAAGTAATCAATCTTATAGGCTAAAGTATGGAGATACTTAAAAAAATATATGGGTGCTTGTTAAAGAACAAGTTCATTGAACTAACTCCATATAAGAAATCCATTTGGAATATTATTTATATATTTGTAGAAATTCTCATTGTGATAATTGTATAAGTGATCCTCTAATTTGAGATCTCTGAAGTTATCTTATACAGGGATTCCTATATTTTGATACTTATGACCTATTCTAATCATGTATGGGTTCACTTAGTAGTTATTGGATATAATATGAACTATATGGAGGAAGTTGAGTGATCAATATATGATTCATCACCCTAAAGTAATTAGGGAAAAAGTTTCGTTGTTCTCGATTAGTATTGATTTGGGAAATCTTTGGCCAAAGTGGAATGACATTTTGTAAATAGTTTACAAATGTCATTAATTGAATCAATAGCTAATTGTAGAGAACTAATATGATTAGATTCAAAATATAATTGACATTAATTTCATGATCTATGTTTAATTAGAACATTATATGATAAAAGGAATGAATTATACGAAAAAATTATGCATAAAATGTTAGTCAAAACTACTTTGATATCCCTAAATATTTGGATGGTCATAATGTGTTGCTAGATATCAATCTTAATATATTGATATAAATTGTTTAATAAAAAATTAAAGATAAATTAAATGAGTTTAATTTATCTATTCATAAATATGATTTAAGGTAATAATTTGTATCAATTACTAGCATATTAAAGAACCTAATAGATCATACATAAAGAACGAGTTGAAGAGAATAAAAATGTTTTAATCAAGTTGGACTTAATATAGGATATTTAATAAATAAGAATTAATATTAAGGGTCAATATGAGTTATTAGATCTTATTTGGCCATAATCGATGTTTAATTAGGATTATTTATAATTCTAATTAAACATTAATTGAAAATAGAATTAAAATTTAATTAAATTACTAAAATATCAAAAATATGTTATAAATAGACTTAAACTCTAACGAAACTAGTACTTCTTACTTAACCCTCTATGCAACAGTTGCAG
Source organism: Erythroxylum shatona (assembly GCA_027568895.1). Classification (NCBI taxonomy): domain Eukaryota; kingdom Viridiplantae; phylum Streptophyta; class Magnoliopsida; order Malpighiales; family Erythroxylaceae; genus Erythroxylum; species Erythroxylum shatona. The sequence continues at coordinate 4,910,945 of JAOSBK010000204.1, forward strand.
AGTTCTCTCAATTTATTATGTGGATAACATTAGAGGTCGGACATTTGTATGAATTAATATTTATGCTTTAATATGATTTATATGTTAATTATTTTATATAATTTAGTAATCTTAACTTTAAAAAACAAAAATTTTTATAATTATTCTACTGCACACGGGATCGAATCCCGACTCAATTTGCCAACACTTTCTTTTGATTTGACATCTCATTCTTAGTAGATTTTCACATTCTCTTTGGCATAAAGTTTTCATATCCTCGATAAGTTCTTGATTTCTTTTTTAAGGTTCAAATTCATAACCTATATATATTGGATGATTTTTCCTGTACCTTATGGAAATTATAGATTCAAAAATAATTAACTAAAAATTAATTAGTAGTTATGTCCTATAATTTCATAAAGCCTTTCATATGTTCTAACTTTTTTACTATTGAATTCAACATTCTAAGTACATCATACAATTGATTAGTTATATTATTAACAAATTTTATTAGAAACACTAAAATATCACAAAATTAAAAAAATACAAAGTAAATATTATTAAAGATATATACTTTAAGCAAGAGAATTACCTACTTAGGGATGGTTTGTGATTCTGTTAGTTATACTTTTTCTTTTTTAATATAGATTTTGTAAAATGGACGTCTGGCATATATGCTATCTACACCAAATGGTACATACGTTGTCAGCAAGCTCTTGGAAGTGAAGTAACACAGCAGTGCTGAGAAGGGTGTGTGAAAAATGAAAGCAAATGTAATACTTGGCAACAAAGTTTTATACTTTAACGCAAATCCTATGATGTTCTTGACCCGGTTCAGTGACAGCCCACCATTTTCAAATCCCATTTCTGTTAGGCTCAGGACCAGAAATCCTGTATGCAGGCGGGGTTTGTCCGGTGGCAGTCGCAGCAGGTCGTCGGTGACGGAGGTAGGCACCGTGAAAGTAGAAGGTGAAGAAGGTTTGGCGTCTAAATTGGAGGCAGAACAAGAGAAAGATGCTTCTAAATCGGTTGCTCGTCGCCTTATCTTGCTTCGCCATGCTCAGAGTTCGTGGGAGAACCCTTCTCTGCGAGGTAATTGCTGTTGATTGATTGAGAATTGTGTGCAAGATTTTTTTTTAATTTGTTACCATGTTCGTAATCAATAACCATAGAGCTATTTCGGTTATAAGAAATGCCTTAGCTTTCATTATAAATAATTAAGCCTCGAACAAGTACTTGGAGTGTTTAATGCTTCCCTGGGTAATGGCAGTAACTTTTAGTGCTTACTTTTGTAATGACCCAATTTCCCATTTCATTTGATTTGAATCCTGGAGTGACTTTTCAGCTTCTTCGTTATGAACTTGTTCTGCTTTCAGCTTGATGGTTCTCTAAATTTCCGATTTTGTGGTTAGATCATGATCGGCCTTTGAGTAAAGAGGGACGAGCTGATGCTGCAAAACTATCCCAAAAGCTCTACGAGCTGGGCTGGATACCTCAACTGATCCTTTCAAGGTATAGGTCTACTTATTCCTATGCTAGTGTGAAATGGAATTAAAGAAAATGAAAATTTTGTCGTCTGTTGTTATACTTCTGAGTTTGTTTGTAATTGATGAAGTGATGCAGTGCGAACAAGGGAAACTCTTAAAATAATGCAGGAAAACGTGCCAAGCCTTTTGGAATCTGAGGTCCGCTTCATTTCTAGCTTCTATTCCATTGCAGCAATGGATGGACAGACTGCTGAACACCTTCAGCAATACATCTGCAAATACTCGACGGACGAGATTGTCACTGTCATGTAAGTTTCAAGGAAATGTAGTGATTACCATCTGATTCAAACTTTCACTGAATTACAAGTTTCCACACACTTTTAACTTAACTATGTCTGCTGTTAGCACATGTTTGAACAGTGGCGTGCGCTGCTATTTATTAGGTGGGAAATGGTTGTTCAAAATGGCAGGTATGAGATTTGTCTTCCTGATTAAGCACGTATTGTTCATACAGGTGCATGGGGCATAATAGAGGCTGGGAGGAGGCTGCTTCTGCGTTCACTGGCTCCTCCGTAGAGCTGAAGACCTGCAATGCTGCTTTACTAGAAGCCATTGGAAAGTCTTGGGAAGAGGTGAAATGAATTTGGTTTCTTATAAGGCGTCTGATTATACTATGGAATTGTTTATTTTTCTGTGTAAAACGACAGGTTATTAGCACATCATTTCAACAGGTTTATTAGGCCATTAATTTTACACCCCATATCTCTCTATATGTATTACCAGCCAATCATGTGTTGTTTTCAAACTATGACGTTGTCAATTGCAAGTCTAATGAGAAATTATGGTGACCTTAACCTTTGTAACTGGTCTATTGGCATAATATATGATAGCCATTGAATTGATAGTCCAATCCTTTCTAGGGACAAAAGAGATAGAAATCATATCTGACAGTTTGGTTGTTTCAAGTAAATGGGCCATTAGAAATTGTGAATTTGTTTATACCTTGTTGCTTCATGGGTTGTAATTCATGCTTACAAAGTGAGGTCAGCATGCTAAGGGACAAAGGGAAATTTCTGGTGGAATGGGTGGTATAAAAATGAGTCATCAAGTCCTCAAAGCAGACTGATATAGGATGCCCTTATTAAATGACATAGGAATTAGTTAAAATTCAAGAGAAGAAGAAATTCTTTTGGGAAAGGTGGAGATGAAGCTGGATATGACACCTTGATTCTCAAGAGGTGGGGATTGCTATAAGTAAGTACTCTCTGACATTGCTAGATGTTTTTTGTTGTAGAAACTTCAACATAAAAATGCAACTGTTGAGACTAGATTCCAGCAGCAATATAGTAGGAAGAGGAATATGAAATCGAACAATTCAGGCAGTGTGGGAGGGTAAATTAGGAAATGTTAGATGAGGATGAGTCATGTGGAAGTTAGTTAGAATAAGGGAATAAAAGGTTGTTATGGGGAAATAGACTGGCATTCGGTTATGATAGATGAAAAAAGATGATTGTCTGGAGATTTGGCTAGCTCTCTAAGTCTAGCTGAGGAAATACAATTTTCGTTATCCCTTCCTCTCTATTCCATTATTCTTCATATTCTACTGCCGTTTGTGTTTACTGGGAGTGCAGGTATTGTTATTGTGTGTTGACATACTGTTAGAGTTGGTGGTCTCTAACAGCAACCTTCTCCGTTACAATAGTTAGGCCTGTAGTTTATCAAAGTGTCCACTAATAATGGAAACCGATGTGCCTAGGCTGGTGGAAGATTACTCAGAATCATATCCTATAGCAGGAAGCGTTTGTCATGGTGGAAGATTACTCAGAATCATATCTTATAGCAGGAAGCCTTTGTCATGGTTCATAGCCACTTGACATTGTTCAACTACAAGTCAAAAGACTGATTTTGGGAATACATGTTTTACTGAAGAGAACCAACTGCAGTTGGATACATAGATGAAGCAGAGGTTATGTGCAGGGTTCAACAAGTTTTCATGCATAAATGCTAACAACAATCTGGTAATATTTGATAGGATAGATGGAGGTTAGAACTTGATAATATTTGGTTGCAACGGCCTTGACTGCATCATTCAGAAAAATATTGACCATAACTTTTTTTTTTTTTTTTTCTGGTTTCTCTGACAAGTATTTTACACTTTCAGGCATTTGCTGTAGCAGGACTTGGGGGATGGAAGCTTCTGGGAATTGTGAAACCAAGTAACGACCTGTAGCCTATATTGACGATGCTACTATCCGAAACTGAACGAGATAAGAGAGTCTATAGATTCTAATTTTATTTGCTCTGTACAGAGTTCTTCATACTCCTACCAATTCGCCAACCTTAATTCCAAGTTTTGAGCAAATGAAATCTAGCAAAAGAACATTAGCAAGCCATTTTCAAGACAAAAACAATGACGTAGGCAGTAGAAAAGCTGTGCTCAATCACTAGAGATTTGCCTGCTCATTGAGATTCTTGCCTTGGCAAAGCCTTTTTGTATATCAACCTAGCAAGAGTTGGAACAGTCATTCTCTGCATGCTTTTTAAGGTCCTTCATGGAGGACTTACATCATCCTCTCCTGTGGTTCAGTTGACACATATTTGTGTACTGTAAACAGTGTTGTAACTTGAGGGGTATACTAGCATGTATGAACCAGATGTACATAAATGTCACCTAATCTCTACAGAACTAAAAGAAATGAGTTACATTCATTTGGTAGGTGCATTCCTCATAAATGGCAGAGCATTGAAGCTTTGTGTCATTAGTATCGTGTGGGTGCCAATACAGGACCATATGGGATTCATTGAACCATATCCATATGATGGCCTGAGTTATGGTATCTCATAACTCAGGCCAAAGAAGAATGAAGGTTATTACTTAAGAGAACTCAGCTTCAAAATGGTCAACAGTTCTTGGTTGTGATTGGAGTTGTGTGGTCTCCATCTGATGTTAGGTACTGAAGAAAATAAGAACTTGATAAGAGTTTTACCAGTTTATAGGGAAATCTCAACTCTAGAATGGAATTAGCATTTATTTATTAATTTATTAACATCATAAATTGGTTATCAGAATATATGGCCTTTGATTGGTTCGTGTACATTAAAAGATTTCATGACAAAAATCTGTTCACGTTGAGATTTAAACAACTTTTTTTGTTTCTATTTTTATTTTTATTTTTATCTTTAAATTAATAAAAAATTGTTTGCTTGAGTTTTTTAGTTTTAGTTTTTTTGGTTTCAAAAAATTATAAAAACTATAAAAAGTGATTTTTGTTTTCTGTTTATGTTTTTTAATAATCTAATTTATTATCAACTCAATATATATTACTTATTTATTTAGTATATTCATTATTAATTAAATTATGGATAATTTATTAAATATTATATTTAATTAAGTAAAATTAATTATTAATATGAATAATATAATAGTACTCAATAATTTAAAATATCTTCAAAATATATAAATTTCAAATAAAATTCAATTTAATAATTAAAATATATTTAAAGCTAATATAAATTTATAAATAAAAAGTTTGTTTTAAATTATTTATTAATAATTTATTAATAAATATTATATAAGAGATTAAAAGTTGTTTAATCAAAAGTAATTTATTTTTAAATTTTATCTAATATGTAATCTTTATCAAAGATAAAAATATAACTACATTAATATTAACAGAAGATAAAAAATAAAAATTACAGTAAAAAATAAAAGTAGAACTAAACAAAACTTGCAATTAAAGGTAATCCTCCTTGCCAAGATTCAGCAGTATTGTTTCTTATTTAAAAATTCATTCAACAAGCTTATAAGAACCCGTGTATATAGAAAAGAAAATAATTTGAGACTTAGGCAGTGTAAGTAAAATAAATATTTACATATATATGTCATTTCTTTAATTAAAAGTGAAAAATAAATATAATGAATATAACAATAGTGATTAATTTAATTTAGCTTAATATCTGAATATTTTAGATAAGAACTAATTAAGCGGACATTATTTAAAGATTATTTTATTAAATTTTATTCTACAAAAAATATATTACTATTTATAATAGTTATAGTCATTAAGGGATATCAAGTAATTGGTACCAAAATTTTTTATTTTACATATGCATAAAGTAAAAATAATAATTAATAGTTAATAATTTTCTATAAGAGAAATATTTGAAGTTAGCCTCTTAATGATTTGAAGTCGTTTAATTAAGATGAAGGGAAGATAAGATAGTATTGATTACTTATACTTTGGACCAACTTATGAATGGAGGTCATGTTTATTGTCAGGATGGTGTTAATGAGGCAAGAAAGATGCTTTTAAATCTCTCCTTTTGCAACTTAGTCCCTCAATTAAGTTCCAAGTGAAATCTCACCAAAAAGAACAAATGTACTTCACTTGATAAATTTTGTCAAACACCTTATATCTCCACTCTTAAAAGACTTAGCCAACTCTCTTTCAAAGGTTAAAAGTGTTAGAATAAGATCTGAAAATTCACAAACACGAGTATAGCCTCATTTCACCATTTGAGACATTTAATTAAAAAGGTTATGTGTATTCGGTTTTATGATATTTTTGGGACAGTAATAACAAGGAATCAAATCATATATATGTAACAACAAGTATTTATTGATGTCTTATAACAAATGTTACACAAAATGAGGTTTGGCAAGAGACAAAATCAACCAATTTTCCAACCTACAATGCATATATATAAGTAACACTTTTGGATAAGATCCGGCAGTTTTTTCACCAACCATTATATCTTTCATGCTAAATTTATCCTAATTTTAAATAATGCAAATGTTTGAAATATTACAACCCTTTTAAATATTCGAATTAGGACAACAACTTACAACTAACGTAATCAACAAACCGATATAAATGAAAGTAATCGCCATTTTGTAACTATTAGGACTAGAAGCTGAAATGGTCTTTAGCTTGTCCCGAACCTGAATTTCCAGTTGATACGATGCCGCAATCATTCTATTTTTGAATATGACTGTATTTTGCCGAAATGGACAACTTGCACACTTTTCTAGCTTTTAGTGACTTAGCAACTATTTGGATAGCTTTGTTATGTCAAATTTTTGCCAAAATAGTCTCCATCATGTTGCCAAAGTTTTGCAACATTGGTGTCTGTCAAATACCGAAAAGAAACTAACATTTCCATAGGTTAGAGAGAAGTTCTCTACCCGCTTTCTAATCTCTAGCTTAACAACCCAACACATATCTCCTTCAATCCTTGTTTCTCCCCTTCCATTCCTGCTACTCTCCTCCTAACAGCTTTCTACACCTTCCTTCACTCATTCTCTGACACCTCTTCCTTACCAATCACCCATTCACCCATTCACCTTCTCCAGATCAGATCTCCTGCAAGGGTAGTAAGGTCTCCTCCATTTTCTTTCCACTTTCCCACCTTCTATTGTTTCCACTTTTAGAACCTGTCTCTACCACTCTATTCTCTGACAAAGACTGCTTAACCATGTAGACTTTGCAGAATCCACATCCCACTACAAAACAAAACACAGACAGGGATGATTTTCCTCCCTTACCCTTACCTTCTTCCTTACCCTCATCCTTGGGTGCGGCACCAAAACCTCTCCTTCCCCTACCCCAAGCTCCTCGATCTTCTGTTGTAACTCAAACTTCAGCTGCATCTTCCTCTCTTTTCACTTCGACCTTAACCCCAACCTTACCCTCTTCAACTTCTACTATTCCTTCGTCAGGAAGGAGAACTTGGAAGCAAGTGGTGGGTGGTTCCACAAACCTTGCTCTACATTTCTGCCCTCTTAAGTCAAAAGATGGCCAGATTATTGTTTCCCTAATAACAAACCCTGTAAAAGGGTGTCAAATCTTGGGAAAACTCCCCCATAAGGGTTCTTCTGGGACAAAAGACTTGCATTTCCTATCATCCAAAAATGGGCTCAATCAGCTTGGAAGAACAAAGGATTTATTAAGGCTTTAATTGTAACATCCCATTCTTGTGGGAAGGTTAAATTGGTAAATGAGAGTGATTAATGAGAGTTAGAAATGCATTTCCATGTTCATGCATATTATGTCATGCACATGCACATGCATATGAATAGTGAAGTTGTGGCACATGAAAATGATTGTGCATGCATTCATAAATAATTCCAGGTATAATTGGATTGAATTGTGATTTTTAGGTGTTTTGAGAATTTTGAAATTATTTGTATTGAAAATTATATTGGTTAGTAAGAATGTTGTATTTGTGAATTTGGTGAATTTAGGCATAAATTTATGGGAAATTTTATAGAAAATAAGAAAAAGACATCAAATGAAGATTTTGAAATAGTTGAATTGTAAAGATGAGAGTTTAGGGAAGTTAGTTTCAAAAGAAACTAAGTTAGAGCGTAGATGTGAGGGAAGTGACCAATGTCACTTAGGCTTTATACTTTTGCTAGAAGTAGGTTACTGTTCTCTGAGAATTGAAAAGTTAAGTTATATGTCTAAGTTCATTCTTCATTGGGATCATCTTCAAGTTTTCTCTCCATACACAGAGTCTTCCATCGAACCCCTTCTAAGAGATTCCTTTGCTTTTCCTTTCTATACCAAACTCACTTTGCTATTCGTGTCTTCTACCCTAAGAAAAATCAGAAGCTGGTCATTGCCCTCAGTGAAGTACATAAATTGCATGGAGTTTAGGGCTTGAAGGTTTTGGAGTTTTCAAAAGATAAGTAGTGAATAAATCCTTTAGAGTTGGTGATTTATAAAAGAAAGTTGAGGAGTTACTGTCATTTGCATGGAAAGTGACATTTAAGTGTATATCCATAAATACTGGGTGGTTGGGAGGAAATAACTTTAGTTATAGTGTTAAATTAGTTTTTGAAAATTTTTTGGTGTTTTGGTGATGTAAAAGTGAAGTTAGAGTTGAAATAGCAATAACTTGATCTGAAATTTCAATGAAACTTCTGTACCAATCTAGATAGATTCGTCAAAATGGCCTTCATGAAAGTTATACAGCTTCCTTTTTATCTTTCCAACAGTATATAGTATGAAAACTTGGTCATCTGAGCTAAAAGTCAAGGTCCTTGTAAAGCGAGATGTTCAAAAGCGAAGTTTTTCCTTCTAAATTTCGCTTCTTCTGTATTTTGTTCCTTTTGAATTCTGCTTCTTCTTAGTTTTGCTCCTTCTACGTTACTGTTCATGAACTTCTTCTGTGTTACTGTTCATGAACTTCTTCTGTGTTTCTATTCATGAACTTCTTCTGAGTTTTGTTCCTTCTGAATTCTGCTTCTTCTTAATTTTTTTTCTTCTGTGTTACTGTTCATGAATTTCTTATGCGTTACTGTTCATGAACTTCTTCTGTGTTTTGTTTCTTCTGAGTTTGGCTTCTTCTTATTTTTGCTTTTTCTGTATTTTGCTGACGCGTCTTCTTTTGTGTTTTGTTGACGTGTCTTCTTTTGTGTTTTTACTTCTTTTAAGTTTCGCTTCTTCTTAGTTTTGCTTCTTCTGTGTTTTGCTGACGCATCTTCTTCTGTGTTTTGCTGACGTGTCTTCTTCTGTGATTTTACTTCTTCTAAGTTTCGCTTCTTCTGTGTTTTACTTCTTCTGTCTTTTTGCTTCATCTAAGTTTTATTTCTTCTGTCTTTTTCCACCCGGTCATAACTTCTTCTCTAGACACCCAAATGAATTGATTCTTGAACCATGGGACTTGTAACACATCTCCCTACATCTCCACCTATAAATCTTAGCCATCTGAAATGAATTAAGAAAGATTGAGTGAAAAACGTGGAATGGGTACAGTAAGTGCGCTCTTAAAGTTTTATGAACTAGGGTTATTCCACTGAACGCACTTCGGTGTTTTGATTATGTCTGGATCTATAGGATTCCAAATGAGTAATGAATTGTAATTTCGATAGTTTTAGTGAAGCATAAACCTAAGTATGAATCATATTTAGATGAGTTTTGAAATGAGACCGATTTTGTGATGATAGTGATGGAAAATA
>JAOSBK010000204.1:4922962-4944992 GCA_027568895.1 Erythroxylum shatona
AATACTGTGTGGTTGGGAGGAAAAATTTGGATATAGTGTTAATTTTAGTTTTTGAAAGATTATTAGTGATTAGGTGAAGAAAAAGGGATGTTGGAGTTGAGATAGCAAAAACTTGATCTGAAATTTCAGTAAAACTTCTGTATCAATCTAGATAGATTCGTCAAAATGGCCTTTATGAAAGTTATAAATCTTCCTTTTCATCTTCCCAACAGTATATAATATGAAAACTATGGATATCTGAGCTGAAAGTCAGGGTCCTTATAAGGGAAGATATTCAAAAGTGAAATTTACTTCTTCTATCTTTTTGCTTCTTCTGTGATGACGTTATCTTCTTCTGTGTTTTGTTCCTTCTGAGTTTCGCTTCTTCTGTGTTACTATTCACGAACTCCTTCTGTGTTACTATTCATGAACTTCTTCTATGTTACTGTTCATGAATTCCTTCTGTGTTTAGCTAACGCGTCTTCTTCTATGTTTTGTTGACATGTCTTCTTCTGTGTTTTGCTGACGTGTCTTCTTCTGTGTTTTGCTGATGCATCTTTTTCTGTGTTTTGCTGACGTGTCTTCTTCTGTGTTTTGCTGCTTCTGGGTTTTGATTCTTTTGTATTTTGCTAACGCGTCTTCTTCTGTGTTTTGCTGACGTGTCTTCTTCTGTGTTTTACTTCTTCTGTCTTTTTTCTTCGTCTGAGTTTTGCTTCTTCTGTCTTTTTCCGCCTGGCCATAACTTCTTCTCTAGACACCCAAATGAATTGATTCTTGAATCACTGGACTCGTAAGACATTGTCCTACATCTCCACCAAAAAAATCATAGTCATCTGAAATGAATTGAGAAAGATTGAGTGAGAAACATGGAACGGGTACAGTGAGTGTGCTCATAAATTTTATAAACTAGGGTTATTCCACTGAATGTACTTCGGTGTTTTGATTATGGTTGGATCTATAGGATTCCAAATGAGTAATGAATTGTGATTTCGATGGTTTTAATGAGGCATAAAACCTAAGTATGAATCATACTTAGATGAGTTTTTAAATGAGACCGATTTTGTGATGATAACGATGGTAAATACACGAGATTTTTATGAACATGCATTGTACATAAGTTAATTCATACATGAGCATCATTGGATACTTGTGATTGAAGAAATTGTGATATTGTGTATATTATTTGTTATAGAGGAGCAACTGGGACGTCAACCTCCAAACGTTGCCAGATCTCCCAGGTATTAGCTTCGGGAGAAACTTGTGAGTAACCTAGATAGGTTCTCTCAATTATTGTTTGTTCATAATTATGTTTTGAATAATGAATGAATGAGATTTGATTGTAGATTCCTGACAGAAGGTCCGATGACTGTGAAATGTGGATTGTGATATTGAAGTGTGACTTGAATGTGAAAGTGGAGACTTAAATGCTTATAATGTGATTGATTATGGTACATGCATTCCATTCATGAATGCATAAAATATAATGGAAGTTGTGACCAGAGTGGCCAATGATTAGAGCTTAAAGCTCAATGTGTGGAAATGAGCCTCGAGCTCAAAAATGTTTCAGAGCCTCAGGCTCAACGTGTAATGAGTCCTGTATCCTCTTCGGATAAGGGATAGTTATTAATGAGCCCGGTATCCAAAATGGATACGGGACAATTCAGGTACTCGGTAACAACAATGTAAAAATTGGAAAGGAGTCTCATGATCATTTCATATACATTTAGTTATGTATGTTTGATTGTTTTGAATGCATAATTTGCTTATTCTTAAATGAAAATGTGATGCGTATGGAAAGTGCAAAGTGTGATATAATTAATAATGTGAATTGATGTGTTGCATGAATTGAGTGAACCATCGATGATGGTTACCTCATTGAGTTCACAAAACTCACTAAAATAGCAACGTTATCTTTTCAGGACCGAGAAATGACCCTAACTATTGAGAGGCTCTACTACCGTGTAGATTGTGCTTTAACAAGAGGAATCATGGCTCAAAGGTCGGTCAGCTGGGATTTTTGGATGGCTTAGATAGATTTGATATATTTTCCTTTTTCATGTAGTACATTTGTACTAGGTTTTGTTAATGTATATGTAAACAGGGTTGGGAGATACAATGTAGACTTTTGGTTTGAGAAATGAAATGAGAAAAAAGTTGGTTTTAAATTTTTGTGATTTTCTATTGATGCTTAATAAGTGATTAATGATATGATGCCATGTGAAGTAAGTGTAGTGATCGATCGTAGCTCGCCCTTATCATAGGATATATGCCAGAATGACCTCCGGGCGTTTCGGTGGGTATCTTGCGGTTAATAGCTGAAGACAAATACATTATGTTCATATTTTCTTCTAAAGCTCAAGCAGTTAAAGTTCTCCTTGATTGCACTTGACTGGCTTCTAAAGCTGAATCATACTCCTAAATATACCGAGTATATATATATCATCTCCTTCACCTTCTCCATCAAGGAGATTTGGCAGGAGCGAAACAATAAAAGATTTCAGAATACTACTTGTGCTAGAAAGGAGGTTCTTAACTCTCTGATTGGTGGAATCAAAGAGAAAATTTTCTATTCTACTAGGTTAGAAAAGATATACCCTAATCTAGCCTCAGTATAAAGAATCAATTATTAATATAGAGCAGAAGCAAAATAAAGATGGAAGAATGAAAGTACCTATGAAGCCTATGCTCATCTGATGTAGCTGTTGACACTATACTTGACCCGTGTAGCCCGATTTAAAAGTTTGAGGTGGTCCAAATGAATACTGGAAGCACCATCTGCTGTAAAGGAACACTGGAAGCACCATCGGCTGTAGAGCTGCATCCTCCATCTCTACATCCGGATCAAAGGCTGCTGGACATTGTACCCTAATTTGGAAGGGTTGGGTGAAGAGGAGAAAGACGCGATATGCGTTTACCATTTTTGCCAAATGATTTTTTGCCCTTGTTTAAACATATAAGCATTGGCTCTAAACGTCACCATTTGTGGTTGGTTTAAAGGCCCTTCATGAAATGTTATAGTTTTGTTGTATACATTGTAGCTGGCCTACATCTTTGTAAATGAAATGATTATTATCTAATATCATTAGTTTTAACTTTTCAAAGAAAACCAAAAAGAAGTTTTCACAAACCTCCCCCACCAAAAGAAAGTCAATGTCTTCATCGACAACCAATATGCCAAATCTGTCTAACTTTTTTTATCATTGACTGCTTCCTTCCAAAGTTGGCCAATTAGTCACCTTTTACCCTACAAAAGTCTAACAAAATATGTTGGGTAAGTGTATATCAAAATGACACATCTGTGCATGCCATTTCGTCAAGATTTTGAGGTGGCAGCCTCTGCTACTAACTTTAACAAACAATAAACCTCTTTACTACTGATGGAACAGTCAAATATGATAATACAAGTCCATTTGCAGCTCCTTATCACCACCGAAGGAAGTTTACATGAGCCCCTCTCAACTCTCCTCGACATACAATTATCTTATTTACTCATCAAACATCTTAGAAGTCCCACTTATAGGAGCCTTTTCCACCATCAATGGATTGACAATTGCTACTTCAATGTTGACCTCCTCCTCGACCAGTAATGCATTCCACTTCATTTTTCTTGGACACTCCCTCGTATAATGTGATCCACTGCATATAAAGAAAGTAACCTTTTGTTAAGTAGAACTTTCAGAGGTTTGTAATTTTTTATCTTTCTTATTTTGTGTAAAACAAATTTCTCCATCAACTTTGCCATTCTCATTATCTTTGGAAACTTTTTCCTTATCTTTATTCAACCATAAATCCACTAATCGATTAGCAGGAGCAATGACAATTAGGAGGTCTTGAACTCTTTCCTTCGTAGTTGAATTTATACGTAAGATTGAAGTATCGGCAGGAAACTGAATCGCGTGTCTTCTTCCAACATGTTGTGAATATCCAACATCAAAAGCTGAATGCCTTGACATAATTTATTATTTTTACATCATGATGCAACTTCCCAAGGCTTCCTTTATAATCTAAGAGCTGTTACAAAGCAAGATCTGGTCCTTTAGTTCCCGCACTAGCACATCCCATGTGTCAATATGGACAACCCATATTTAGATCATCATCCATCTTTACATGCCACCATAACTTGACATCATTAACCAAGTACATGTTGGCCAACATCACTTTATGTCCTTTCAGCACTCTTGTTGCCAAAAAATATTGGTCCATTCCTCATAAAAAGTTCCCTAACATTTTAGCATATCGAACACCATCAAAATGCTTTAGTTCCTAGATGTTAAATCTTGTCCCATTCCCATTATGTTAGATAACATTGGTTCAAAGAAGTGCCAATGCATCAGATAGTCTACTATTTCCTTCTCCCGAAATCATCTAATCGTTTATAAATGTGTTCCAATGCATGAATTATAAAATTCAATTGAGCAACCATAGTGAAGCCCTCCTCTTTTGGAACTAGTCCAAAAATTTGCTCCAACTAAGTCATCATGTCCTTCAATCTTTTGTGTTCTCTTGAAAATTATGTTCTAATACCAATTGTCATAAGGGTGTTTTAAGGCTAGAAAAATACCTTTAAATCGCTCATGTTGCAATTTAGTCTCTTATCTAAGTTCTTAAGAAATTCCACCAAACAACTTTTGGTTCACTTCACTTAATCAACATGTTGAACACATTTTAGGTACTCCCTTTAGGCATTTCATCAAACATTTGCTCTTTAAAGACTTCGCCAACTCTCCTTAAAAGGTTAAAATTTTAGGAATAAGGTCTGGATATTTACAAACATAAATTAACATATAAACGTCTCACTTCATTGTTTGAGACATTTCATCAAACATGTCATGTGCATTCAATTTTATAGTATTTTTGGGTAGTAAGTAATAAGGAATTAGATCATATATATGTAACACTCGTTTATTGATGTCTCATAAAAAAGATTACACAAAATGAGGTATAGAAAGAGGCAAAATCAACCCATTTTCCAACCTACAACACACACACACACACACACAGAGATATATATAAGCAGTAGTTTTGGACAAGTTCCAACAATTTTTTCACCAACCATCATGTCTTTTCATGTTAAACTTATCCTAAATTTAAATTTGCAGATGTTTTAGATATTATGATTCTTTCAAACAATCAGATTAGGATAAAAAAGTTACACTAACATAATCGACAAACTGACATAACCGACATAACCAAAAATAAATGTCATTCCATAACTACTATTTTGTAACTGTTACGACTAGAAGTTAAAGTTCTCTTTAGCTTGTCCCAAACCTAAAATTTTCAACTACTATGATGCCATGTTCACTTTACTTTTGAATATGGCTGTATTTTACCGAAATGGACAACTTGCACACATTTTAGCTTTTAGTGACTTAGCAATTTTCTACTATTGCAAAAATATGTCACCATCATGTTGCCAAAGTTGTGCAACATTGATGTCTATCAAACGCTAAAAAGAAGGTCTCACACTTAACCTCCTTATTATCAACTTTCAAATCCTTTTTTATTTTTCTTTATATTAAGTAAAACTTAACATTTCAAATATTTATTTGAGATTGAATTACTTTAATTTTATATTTATTTAACAAAAAATTACCTTAGCAAAATCAAAGAGTTTAATTAGGTAGTAATAAAGAAGGCAATGAATTGGGTTGGATTCGGGCTTGGACTGTAAGTTTAAGTCTGAGCGCGGTCTTGAAGCCTAATTAGGTCCTAGACTTTAGTTTTGAACTCGAGTGAATTTTTTTAGAAATTAAATAATATTGATTAAAGATAGTAGAGGAATACAAAATTTGGAGGTGACAAAAGACTCAACTATCAACCAGAAATGACAACTTTATATCGAAATAACCAGCTCCACAAAAACAACAACGTTCCAATGTACAAATTAAAACCCATAACGAGACCAAAATGGGAAAACAAAATCTCAATCCCCACAATTCTTCTTCAAACTGTTCTCAATTAGGATTGGAGTATCAGCGATCTCCACCCTCTTAAGGTGTCGAGAATGAGCTTAGAGACATATCAAATGAATGTTCAAGCAATTAGGTTTCTGCCTAGCCTTGTACCATGAACGCTCCAACCTATCCTTTGGTGATTAAAAGGTAAGACAGATCCTCCATAAACTCATATTGCTCTTTTTGCATATTTCACACTTAAATCTGACCGATGCAAGATGATTGAAGCTTCCCTTCTTGTCTCTTTATGTACCATGACATTGGTTGAGTGTCCCAAACACTATTTTCAACCCCGATGACATTTCCCTTTCGTCAGTTGAATGGTAAGTTTCCCTTGTAGTGCCTTCCATATTATCAAGAAATATTAACTTCGAAAAAATTCCTGCTACTTTTGGTATGCATGTTTCTCTGTACCAAAGTTTGATTGAGCTTGATTAAATTTATTTTTTAAAAGTTAAAAAATATTATTTTATTTAAAATTTTAGACTTTAGGTTGGATCAAGTTGGGCGATCCGAGTTTAAGTTTGGTCTAAATTTTAGACTGACCGGATTCGCCATTTTTGCTACGAGTAAGTAGTTGAGAGCTTTAAAAATATGGTGGATCTCTAGACTTTATATGGGATTTATTACTAAAATTATTTGGCTGTTCTTGGAGTGTTAATAGGCATAATTTCATATTGCTTTTCTGTTTTTTCTGCCTCTTCTTTCAAAGAATGTGGGAATCTTTTTAAATAAAATTCAAAATATTTAATTATTACAGTAACATGAAACATCCGAATAAAACAAAAAACATGCGCAGAAGAACACAGTTAGAAAAAGAAAGAACAGAGAAAAGCACAAATATTTAAAAAAATTGGAAAGGACTCGTAGCGGCTTTGCTGTTGTGTTGCTGTGACAGCTTGCGTGCGTGCCTCTCCGTAATGTCCCGTGTCTCTCTGCTTCTTCATCTTCTTCTTTGTCCTTGGAACTCTCTCTTTTCCATCCCTTCTACATCGCTCTGAACCTCATCCACTTGCGTCACCTGGTAAACCAACACTTTGTTCTCATTCATTGTTTTTCCTTTTCTTCTTTCCAACTTCTTCCGTTTTCCTCACTATGTTGCAAAATTTTCTATGATGGGTTGGAGATGAAGTTGGTTCTTTTTCGTCATCTTCTTCATGTTCAATTTGTATTTCCGTAATATACATTTGGTTGTTTTCTTCTTCTTTTGTGTTTTTTCGTGATGACAGGTGGTTTGAATTGTTAAAGATTCAACATTTCTGTGATCTCTTGGTGATTTGTGTTCTTATTTGTTGAAATGGCACTGTAATTATTGATTCTTGGAGATTTGAGATCTGGGTTTTGATTTATATGTTGAAATTCTTGAATCTTTTTCTTTTCTGTGTGGACATCTTCATATTAGTATAAGCTCATTGACGACCCTATTATTTTTGCACCTCTTTGTGTCCTTTTATGTTCTTCAGATTGGAGAATAAGGCAAAGAGGGCGGCAGGAGCTGTGATTGGTGGCGCCGTTAGTTGAAAATAAGTTTCCAACTTTGAGGCTTCTGAAGTGTTCAAAAATTCCGACCTTTTCCCTCTTCCATAGATTCCCAGAAGAGACACTTTCCCCAGAATCTTTCTTTTGCTTTTCCTGAGCTGGATTTCCACATAAAACAAAAGAATATCCACATTTCTACACCTTTTAATATTCTTAGATAAACAAAAGCAAAAAACACCAACAAACAATGGTAGAGTAAGAAGCAAATGTAAAAGTTTCATGGCATCTCTCCACTAGGAGTTGTTATTTCATGGAGGGGAGATGCTCTGGAGTGCCTCCTTGTTAGGAGCAACTGTGGGACATGATTGAACAGTTTATCAATTTTGTTATCCGCCCTCCCAGGTACCTATTGGCGAGTTTTTTTTTTTCTCTTTACTTTATCTGTCTCTCTCTCTCTGATTCTTGGCTTTCTTGTTTTTACTGTTCTGGATGTATAGGGCGGACTATAATCCAGATCTTTATTTGTGGGAGAGGGATTTCACTCTCGCAGGCAGAGCATACAAGAGAATAGACTTGGAGGCAAGTATGGACATGTTTTGACGTCCGTTTGCACTCTTTTAGTTCCTTCCCTCCATAATTTCCTACTTTCAATTATCTGCACTTTCATGATGATATTTAATTTATGTTTTTTGTTTTTGGCTTAACTTCTGCAGCTTAAAAACGAAAGAGGCCACACCTTACAATGCAGCCATTACGTACCTTCACATTTCCCTGAAGATACTCCTCTTCCTTGCGTTATATATTGTCATGGAAATAGGTAGAAACTAGTCGTGCTCTTCTCCATTTGGATAAACTTCAACTTATAAAATTTAGAACAGTAAATATAAAATTAACTGCACACTGGATTTGTATAACATTTGTTAGGGGTTCTGCCCGTATTTTAGGCTTATATTCTTTCCTTGCTTTTAATTATGTAAAAATTTTGAACTCTGTTTCAACTTTCTTTAAGAGAGAGTTCTTATACTAAATAAAGGAAGCAACTCACTCAGTTTTGACCATATACGTAATGCAGTGGTTGTAGGGCAGATGCAAATGAAGCTGCTGTAGTTCTTCTTCCATCAAATATCACTTGTTTCACCCTTGATTTTTCGGGTTCTGGTTTGTCTGATGGTGACTATGTCAGCCTTGGTTGGCATGAGGTGCGCAACCATATTTGGCTTTAAATAGTCTCTTGTAACCGGCTTTTACTATCTTGTAACTTAAATGCTTTGTCCCATTTCCTTCATTCTTTAAATGGCAGAAAGAGGACCTCAAAGTTGTAGTTTCATATCTAAGAAGCAACAAACAGATATCACGTATAGGGCTTTGGGGACGATCCATGGGTGCAGTCACTAGGTGCTTTATCATAACTATGCTGTTTTCTTTTACTGTTGTTATTGTTTCTTATACTAGGTTGTTACGTTAATTTTTGATTGCAGCTTCGGTAAAATGTTCAGTGACATATTTATTACATAATGCAGCCTTCTTTATGGAGCAGAAGACCCATCCATAGCTGGAATGGTTTTGGATAGTGCCTTTTCAAATTTATTTGACCTAATGATGGAACTTGTTGATGTTTACAAAATACGGCTTCCAAAATTCACAGTATGTCTGGCCTCCATACCTGTCCTTCCTTTTGCCTTAGCCCAGGAGAGCCTAGTGTTATGTTTATGATCTTGGAAAGGATGAGAACATCAATGTGATTCTTGTACCTGGAGTTATATCTTTGATTTTTTATTTTCATGTGCTTATTTGATCACTTGATATGTAAGCATTTATGTTTCATTGGGTTACTCTGCTGGAATTCTCTAGGTGGATACAATTTAAATCATATATTATCTAGATGCGACACTCTAGCAGTAACTGTTCAGCTTTCTAAGCCTGGAAAGTTTGCACCATTGTTTATTCTATCAGAGTTGCTGTCCAAGTAGTTGTTTTGAGTATACTTATTGTGTAGTCCTTGATAATTTGCTCAGTTGCCTATATAACTAATCATTCTTGCATGTGATTTAAGCTTAGAGAAAAAGAAGTTTGCTGGCATTCCAGGATCTAAAGTTAGAATTTTCCAGTTTAACTTCTTGTTTAGTCCTTGGTTAAAATGAAAACTTTCTTAACTTTGCTTGTAATCAGGTTAAGGTGGCAGTGCAATACATGCGGCGAGTAATTATGAAGAAAGCAAATTTTGATATCATGGATCTAAACTGTGTAAAGGTTTGTTCCTCTTTTACTTCATCAATGCTGATTTGTAGCAAGGAGATATAATCATCTAGACCAGCAAAGACTTAGATGTATCTGTTGAGTGGTAAACAAGTGGCTTCTGATTACAGAACTTATCTTGACAATGATTATCTGATACTGCACTAAGTATGACAATCTAGATTGATGCCATTTTATTTATTGTTTGGAGCAATATTTCATTCTCTATGACATGCAGGTTGCACCCAAATCATTCATTCCTGCTTTATTTGGACATGGTAGTGAGGACAAGTTCATCCAATCCCATCACTCTGACATCATCTTTAAGTCCTATGTGGTATTTTTTTTTTCTAAAGATCTTTTACTTTTCTTAAATTAGTCAAAATCTGAAGATATAACCATGTATATGGTTTGTACAGGGGGACAAAAATTTGATTAAATTTGATGGTGATCACAATTCCTCCAGGCCACAGTTCTTTTATGATTCAGTTTCCATTTTCTTCTTCAATGTACTTCATCCTCCTCGAAGTTCTATTTGCTCAACTAAGATGGAGAAGTATTATAATCAAAGAGATTTGAAGGTCGACACTGGCGTGGATGAGGTGACTTTTTCTTCTCTAACAAAACAGTGTAATTTTAAATTGGTGTTTATAAGGGTAGATGAAAAGGAACAGTTCAAGATCAAGATCAACTGGTGAAAAGTGCATGAAAAAGAAGACAGAAATTGGGCCAAAAACAAAATTAAAAATCAAACAACATAGTCCTGTAGAACTCTTTTCTCTGCATGTAGATGCATTATGGTTCCTTGTGTCAAACTAGCATTATTATTGGTGTCTATATTAAAGTTAAATCTTCTCCAGAAGAACTTGTTTAAGTTGATGTCTGACATGCATTTTGCAAAAATGGTGTAATTTTCTACCGTTCTGTCAAGCTCTTCAATCGAAGTGTAATGAGTGATGTTAATTTTGTAAGGTAATATTTTTAACTCAATGCTTCATTTCAAAACCAATGGTTACTTAGGTAAAGTGCTGCTCACAGATGTGGTGTCTGAAATCCCTTTTTATGCTAGAACAACTAGCTATTAACTTGTCCTAGGTGTGTCTCCTTAATTTCCCCTTCAAAGAATGTCAACCTAGAACTTACAAGCCCTCACCTTCTTGTTTTTCTTAGAGCCTCTTGTATGAGATAATAACAGGCCTTCGTTCGTCCTGCGTTGATGCTGCAAGTTCATCTTGTGCTCCTCCAAGTATCCTGACTGCAAAACCTGTAAGCGAACTTCTTTGTGAGGTTGTCCCAGATGCTGGTGTAATAGTATGTATTTTTTCATTCATGTACACATATTTTTTATTTGTTGGATCTTTAACCTGAATAAATTTAGAGTTTGTTGGTTGATGCAGCACTCCTTGGACGAAAAGCATATGATTCGCTCGGAGGAGCCTTCAAATTTTCAGGTGATATTAATTGTTACCGTGAAATTGAAAGTAGAGAAAAGGAAGGAGAGAATTTAGACAAAGTTTTATGTGGTTTGGCTGTAAAAACTATATCCGCTTACACACAGCCTGCTGCATCTTTACTAGGTCTCTGCCTGTGTTGAACAGTACAAGCAATCCCTATTTATAGGTCGAAATACATATCTCATTAAAATTATATTTCTGCTGAGGAGCATGCATATAATATTTCTATATTAAATACTAAATCTCAAAGACATTCAACAAGTACTAGCATGAAGTTCAATGGGATTAGGTCTTATATATCAATTGTAAGAAACAGAGATTGTACGATAAATTAGGCTTTCATTAGGATATCCTCTGTGTTGCTCATCACAAAATATGACTATAGGTCAAGTGAATTGTGACCATGAGTTTGCAGAGAGATGAACTTACCATTTTATTAGCTTGATTGGCTGTGATCATGGCCTAAAGAGGCATGCTTTGCCTGCATTGCAAATACAAAGGACATTTAATTGTAGAGGACAATTTGGTCTGCCCAACCATCTTTGCCAAATGGTCGTCTTTGACAAGCACTATGGCTTTGGTTTTGGAAAACTTGGTGACTTCACATCTATATGTGAATCTCAATTGATAACTGTTGTCCTCAATGGTCTCATTTCACACTTAAGAATAGACCTTATACCAGTTGTGTGCCACTTAATTAGCTCATAAGTGACGGTGGAGTGGCGACAACAGTGGTATTAATGTATTATAGACATATTTTAGATAAACTTTTTGCTCCAAAATTGATTATTAGAGGGAAAAAAGCACGAATTTTAGATGTGTTGAGCTTTTATCTTGTGACACACAAAGGAGAATGCCGAGTAAAACCTTGCCGACCAACTTATAATATCTTAAAGTGATTCTGGAAACACCAAATCAAATAAACTTTTGCTTGAAATATGAATTGCTGTAACTTGTGTGTCATGCAAATGGCTTTTTAGATGACATGTATAATCAGTGAATGGGAAAACATGGATTTCATTGGAGGCTCTGTTGGAGAAATGTGTTTTAGATACTCTTCTTAATTTCAATTGGAACCAAAACCCTAGCTGAACTGAGTCTGGAGTCATCATAGAATTCATTTAACCAGTTTCGAAATTTTGATTTGCTTACCACAGCTCTCTTACTCTGGTTTGGAATCAAGCTGCTACTTAAAATTTTTTTCACTAGATAATTAACTGATCCTTCTACAGCATTTTAAAGGAGCAAGCACACAATTCCAATTTGCTTTCATATTCTACTTTTCGTTGGTCTTGGGATTCCAAGAGGACAGTTGCTATTATTTGAGTAGCAAATGACAAATAACATATTTGTTTCATATGGAGTTCTCTATAATTATGGATATCAGGATAAGCTAAACGGGGCAAGTGAGGAATGTTGCTCATATACAAGCTCAAACAGAGAGAGTTGGGGAAGATGTTCTTCCATAGGAGGCAGTGATGATGAATCTTTTGCTGAATGCAAAGGTGGTGACAACAGCCATGAGGTCTGGTTCTCTCTTTCTCTAGCTAGCTTGTGTTGAGTTGTACTATAGAAATGGTACGCCTAAGGGCTTTGGACACTCGCACTTTCATACTCTTTTGTTGTGCCTATTAATACTAGTTGAATGCTTTTAGGGAATCATGAATCATAACAACCAGGATGGTAGGTTATGTTGATGCACGAACTAACTTGCACTGTCTCATTCTTGATCTTGTGCTTTTCTTTGGTAAATAGATGGCTCTAGAAGTGCTTGCAACACCTTTACGAACTGTGCAACATATATCTCTGGACATCGTAAAAGAGAAGAAAAAGAAAAAGAAAGATACATTATCTGCAAAGACACTCAAAGGTGAGAAACTTGAAAAACTTGAGGCCTTCAGCAAGCGGTTGCGCGATTGCTTTCCGAGGCGAGTAAACCATCGGAGACATAACTCTTCGTGAGTAGGAGTGAGGCATTCCTGTGGAACTATGATTATTCTTGTAGCAGCTTAACCACACCTTTCACATTTGTAGCTTGTAGGCATTTGTTTTCCTAAGGTCTGGTGCTACATCGTTGTCTTCTCTAACTGTATATGTTTGGCTTGGCACACACCTGAATCAGTGTGTGTTTGTGTAATGTCCTATACTCGCAGCAGTGCTTGTTAGCTAAAATGTTGTCCTAAGCTGGAGGATTTGTCATTTATTTAAGCCTTTGTAAAACTATGCTTACATGCTTTTCTGTCAACTCTACGGCTTAGCATCTCGTGTAGCCATAAATACATCACTAGACGAATCCAATCCAAATTTCATAATCTTTCTAATTAACTGATTCATGAGTCTTGCCGTTCTTGAAATGAAGAGCGGCTAGCAGCCAACAATTTCTTATTCTCAGCAACTTGCAGCCGCAATTTTTACCATTGTCCATCATTTAAAATCTATTGACATAACAGAGCAGTCATCAGTTAACACAATCTTTAAATAAACAAACCACTTCCGATTCACAAAGTTCTGGACATGTACCAGGTATCTAAGAAGGTTTTATGTGAAATCACAGAGACATCTTTCCCGGAACCTAATTATCTAAGACAGCTAACACTAACAGGTTCTACAATCTGATTAAAAGTTCATCCTTTTACAGGCATGGCAAGATGATGGTCAATAAGAGCAAATACCAAGAAGCAAGGAAATATACAACTGTGCCTGAAATCTTCTCCATCTAACCATTATTCCCCACAGATAATCCAGATGAAGGGCTCTCTAATCAGGCAGACAGTGCGGTCTGTACGATGCATTTAAGCTTGACTCCAGGATCTGGTGCGTGAGGGCCATGTCTGGTTTATCATAAGCTACTCCTATGCTTATGCGCTGTTTCTTCATTGATCTCTCAAGTTTAGGGCTCTCACCTGGAGAACCAACATTACCACGTGAATCAGGAGTCAATGGTTCATGTTGAGATGAGAATGATTCATCAACGGAAAGGCTCTTAGCTGCAGTTCGTTCCTTGGAAGCCTTGTCTTGGAAGGGTAACTCAGAAGTAGGGGCAGGTGTAGCTGGGTCGTTCTTGTCAGATTCTGGACAGTTGCCACCTGACACTGGGCCAGAAACCCCTGAGCCAGGAGCCTCCGCAAGGACACCACTAAGTCGTTGTTGCTCCTCAATTATCTTCTTCAGATACTTACCCTGGGCTTCAATACGTAATTGTAGCTGCCTCTGTACCTATTGTCCACAAAGCATCCAAATTTGATTGCTAAGGATATAACCAACAGTATAACCAATAATACCTATATGCTGATATTATGAATTACAATCAATATGCAAATCTGCCTACAGGAGAACTATAACTGAAGTAACATAATGTACCAAAGGCTATTAAACAGCCTAAAACCCGTAACTAATGCAATTAAGCCAATGTATTTTCCGAATGTATGATTGATGATAAGTTACTTGCCTTCCCTTTACTGTTAACCGTTAAGCATGTACCTTAGGCCTTTTCCTATACTTCTCCAACATGTGAGAACTTCAGAAAAAGTAACAGCACCTTGATCAAGAAAATACTAAGACCATATAACAACTCAAATGTGGATAATAATGAAATCCCTGGATTTTTTCAAATTGACCTGGCTGGAAGGAGGATTGACAATACTCTAGGATATTGAAATCCCTGAAAAATGAGCAAATGCAATAAACTACATAATTCTACTAAGACCCCCTTGGTCTACTATAGTAACAAAATAAAGAAATATTGTTCTATGAATAATTTTTGCCTTTTCATTTAAAATGCTAAAATCTTTGATTATTCAACCAAACATAAAAGATAAGAAAATATGGAAAATTTTGAGCAGGAGAAGCAACGTCAAATCTCACCAAAATCCCTATAGCTATTTCAAATGGTTCTTGACTAATTTAACATTCCCCCCCAGTCAAGTAGGACAGCATAAGCTCAAGCTGATAACTGAAGAGTCCTTGTAAAAGAAACACTAGTTATTGCTCAATGATAAGGATGGAAATTGGCCCGAAGCCCGGTCAGGTTGCTACCAAAACGATGTCGCTTTGGTGGAGAGGTTCAGGCTGGCATTCAGTCCCAAGCCTGGCCGAAAGTTCAGTCAACCCATGTCTGGCAAGTTAATTTTAGTCCAGTCCAGGACTCCAGGCTGGACCGGGCCAGGATCTAGTTGCCATTCCTACTCAATAGTATGTTAAACATGAATGCAAACGAGTAGACATGCCTCCAATTGCTCATGCAGACGTTTTTGCACTTCCATTTGCAGCTTGAGTGCTTCCGTAATTTGCATTCCACTGAGAAAAGACAGAAGGAAGAAAATCAACAATCAAATCCCAAATTGATCAGATAGAATAACTCCGGATCAGACTTTAAAGAATTTTGGGAAAGGGCAAAAAACTCAGAAATGGATAACATATTCCAGTTTTTCTGCTTGTATACAACGGTGGATAATGTTAATTCTTCTGTTCAAAACTTCCAAGTTTTTGCACATTATCTATTTAAAACAGGTGATTAAGAACAGAAGAAAAGGCAAGGCTGATGCACTTACGATGAACCATCCAGTGTGGAGAGCACATCGGCAGTTTCTTTGTTGTCAGCTTTTTTCCCTTGCATTATCAGTTTATGTTCGGATCAGAAAACAAAAGTCTGTGCAGTATCTTCTAATATACAATAAGAGTATGTGTGCTGTATTAGTTATTTATCTTAAGAATTCATGTGAAATTTTTGTAAAATGCTGTAAATAATTCACTTGAAAGGGCCTAAATCATGCCAATTTCGAGTTAGATAACATCATATGTTGTCAATATTTTGTTTCTAATTTCTCTCTATAACTTCATGTCCTGTTATTCATCTTGTTTAGCTAAGACCTACATTGCCTCCTAGCATGTCCATCCACCTCTACATGCCCACAAATAAGTAAGAGTGACTGGCACATGGACTTACCATCAGATGAGGAGTCGGGAAGGTATTTTGCAAGTCTATATTTCTGGAAGCATCATGAGAGCGAAGTCAGAAGAACTAATGGAGGAGTATAAGTGCTAGAACCTTAACTGGCATTTCCAGAGAATTCAAGAGGAAAAAGGGGATAATATATTTAATGATATAAGACGAGTATTATAATTAGAAAACCTGTAAATGGCTTTTGACATGGTATATGGTTAAACCTTGTACACCCATGACTCTAAGAACACCTTTTGGTGTAGCACCTGGAAAAGGAAAAATTAAAAAACATAAGAAAATGAAGTATCTACAGATAAATATATTCATATTAGTTGGTAATTTTCTCAACTAAAATTTAGAATATCCATGTCAAAAAGGCATATCATCTAGACATCTCTTCTGTGAAATTTTGTAATTATTTTTATTTTTAAGAGTAGTATTTTATATATAAGAAGATTCATATCTTAACCTAAAACCTTAAGGCAATGATTTATGAATCCTTTCTCATATGTAAACCATTATATTTTTTTTGCTCACTTCCAATTTGGAATTTATTAGTTATTTTAACATCTTCCCATTGCATGCAGATAACTATATTTTACTTCCTATGGAGTTCTGATACACTTCAAATCATAAACAGACTACTTCAACAATACAAGATGTTTGGGTATACAAGCAGTGTGTTGAGTTCCAGGGTTCATAATTTTAGCACAAGAATACTGTAAACACACTTATGGAGACTTGCAAGTATCTCCAATCATGCCTCTCTGCCAGTGTGTATCCATGTTTGTGCAGGTGGAAAAGCAATACCATTAGATTTTTCTTGCTTTTAGCCACAACTTGGTAGTTCAATGCTTATCTAGTGGACGTGGAATAAATTAACCACAGGGAAAAAAAGAAAAACTAGGTTTTGTGTTCACTGTCATAACTCAAGTATTAAACTGCTAAGAAATTCCACAGAAATTAACAATATATAATCTAACAGGTATAAAAGGCCAGCAAGAACCATAAACATGTAAAGTTATGTATAAAGAACTGAATAACATGGATAAAACATGAAAAAAGGAGAAACTGAATATTGTAGCATAACTACATTAACTTATTGGCACTTCTCAACAATGAAAGAGGAGCTTCTGACGAATCTTAAAAATGAGACCTACTCTGGTCAACAAACTTAAAAATTCAAATCAAGAGCAAAAGAAAAATAAGTGCTTGGGAAGACTCACGGTCTGGCCCACCAAGTTGAGCCACCGCATCAACAAAACGTTCGTGAAGTTCATGAGTCCAACGTAGTCGTTGCTTTGAAGCAAGAGTAGGATTGTTGCTGAGATCACTTCCTCCACTGACAGGGTCCATTTCAAGAGCATCACAATCTAAATGCTGATCATGCACTAATGAGTTTTGACCAACCAAACTCGAACCAGGAACACCCTTTGGCTGAAACATTTGAATTCGTCTGTATGCAAACAACTTGAATTCAACCAGAAGCAGAAAAAAAATCAGAAGATTTATCATGACCATACCATCTTCTATGACAATCAAAAAGAACTAGAGAAGGATGAGATTGGATCTCAACACTTGGAACAAGTTAAACATCCTTACAAAAGACGCAATTAATCAGAATTATAGATATCTCAGCCAAAGAGAAGAAAGTTGCAGCAATTACATATCTTCAAGCAACGTTTTAAAGAACCTTTCCTAATGATCAAACACTATAAACTTGATGGACGTGACATCAAGATACAACCAAATATAAAAGCTGCTTCTTAACACTTAAACACAGATGGGACTTGGGACTAACAAGAACTAAGTGATGGTCAAAAATGGTAACATGAAAAGACATTAGCAGCATAATTGAGGAGTAGCAGCAATACCAGTAAAAATGAAATTTAATCTACTAAAAGTTTCTAAGTCCACAAGAAAAAATCTCATTAATATCATTATGAACCTAACCTCCCAACGCTTCAAATATCGGACAACTAACGATTATACCCCAAGTAAGCTACTTTATCATCACTAACATCCACCTGATACATAAAACAAAAATGAACTAAATATCACGCAAGTGAATCAGAAGCCCGAATTACTTGCTGAAATTAGGGTTTGAGAGAACCAGAAACTGAAAAACGAAGAGGGCTAGAAACAGCAATAACACGAAACCATATATCCAAAAAGAAAAACAACTTAAAAGAAGCAACAAGTGGGACACGAAATTCGAACTGAACAAGCGAAAGCATAGAAAAAGTCAAATGATCACAAAGAAAAAGAGAAAACCCAGAAATCGAACAGGAATCTAAAGTACATACCAGCCAGAATTAGATCTATATCTACAGGTCGCAGTGTCCCCCGAGAATCTCGGGGTCTTCTCCCTTCCTTGACGTACTCTCCTTTTTCTTTGTCTACACTTCCACAATCCGTACCAAATTAACACGCGGAATTCAGAAAATCACAATCAAATCAAAGGGGATTCTCAAATTACAGGTTCCAAGATACTTTAGACTACTACACAGGAAAATTTTAACAAGAAAAGAAAAGAAAAGAACAAGTCTGTAACTTTCAAGTAAGAAACTTGGGAGCGAGCGAGAGACAAGTGTCAATGAGCAAACTGTTCTTTGTTGTTATGATTTGTTGAGCTGTTAATTTAACTGTTTTTTTAAGAAAAAGAAAAACAGAAGACAGGAAAACATATGTAAGAGACAAAGCGTCCAAATCAATATGAGCTAGCGAGTAGTATAATCACATATTTAAAATCAAAAATTATTTTTAAAGATAATTATTAATATATTTAAAATAAGGATCAAAATTTTAACGTCAATGTCAGTATCAATGTCAACCTACTCGGTACACAAAGTTCTTCGTAAAGAAATCTAAAGGAAGCTATCATATACTCCCTCTTATCTAAAATAAGTGTCATCTTAGAAAAATACATATTTATTAAGAAAGTCAGTAAAATGTTTGATATACCCTTATCAATTGCATATTGAATTATCTTGAAAATATAATATGTATAATTAGGATGTGAAAGAAATTAAAGGGTAATTTTGGAAATAAAATCATAAACATGCACGAAAATCGTGAATGACATTTATTTTGAATAATTAAAATCCCTCTAAAACGATTCTTATTTTAAATATAAAGGAGTACATATCTTCTTTATAATTACAAAGAAACAACTTTATCAGTTATTCAAAGCTCACATACATATACGTGGACCAATCAATACGACAATAAGTTGAGTAGGATCCAATATTAGACTTGATTGACTTAACTTGAATTTATCAGAATTGTTAAAAATTTAAAAATTAAAGCGATAGTATTTTAGAAAATAATTTAAAAATAATGTTATTTTGGAGTAGAAAATCAAAAGATTTAGATTAAATATCAAACTAATTTCTAAATTTAAACTCAACTTGAATTCGGATTAACAATAATAACAATATTGTGTATGAATCTCACTGATATGAGAGAATTGGAAAGGTCAAATAATACATAACTTTACATGTAATTAATAAAGAGACTGTTTCTAAATGAGTGATATGAAATGAAAGAACTCCGTATTAAAAACATAAATATAAATTTTGTAGTCTTTAATTTAATGATAATAAAATAATTTGTATTGTTCTTATTTTCAATAATAGAAAAACTTATGCTTTTGTTTTAAAATGTAATGATAATAAATTTAATAATATTTAACTCAAATTTTTAATAATTTTAATTTAGTAATTAAACTTTTATTTATTAGTCACATCAATAAAAATTACATTTTAAGTTAAATTATATAATTATAGAAAAGTTAATTAATAAATTGAAAATTTTTAAAAGTTAAATATTAAATATTTTATCTGTAATGAAATAATATATTTAGAGGGTTATTTTTCATAAAAAGAAAAAGAAATTTGAGAGGACGAAGTAGACAACGGGCCATAAACCGGAATCTAGACCAGTAATATTCCGTGCCCACGCGCTTTGCGTTCATTGTCTATGATTATTATGTGTTTGGAGTTTGGACTTTAATGTTTCGGCTCCTTCGTTCTTGTTTATTTTTTATTCTCAAATTCATTTTTTGTTTTTTGTCTTTTTAATTTTATTTCGACTTTGATAATAATAAACAGAAGAGTCCATAAGCTTTTACGAAAATGCAATTTTTTTAAAAATATTGTTTAAAATAGCTGACCATATATTTTAAACAATTTTTCAAAAATTACTTCACTATTAAAGGTTTACTGCTTTACAAAAATCGGGGTTATTAATTGTAAACAGCTTTCTCTTTTTATTTTTATAAATGTGTTATTTTTTTAATTTAAACCTGTAACTTTTTAGTGCTTGTTTGGATGAGCTTTTATTAGTAAAATTTTTGTCAGTATAATTTTTTTTAGAAGAGCTTTTCTAAGAAACTAATGGACTATTTAACTCTCAATTGAAAAATACATTTTTAGAAAGAGCTTCATACAATAGACTGCTTGATAACATAAAATAAAAAATATTTTTAATTTTAACTATATTTTATTTTGTAATAAAATTATTTATACATATAAATATTATTAAAAGTATATTAAACAATATATAAAGCATAATATATTAATTATTATATAATTTTAAACCATATGAAACATAAATGAAAATATATCTAACCAAAATTTTTATATTGATTATAACGTAAGTAAAATTAATGTCAAAAATAAATATTAAAACATATAAAAAAGTCAAATAATATTATATAAATCTTAAAATAAATGTGAAGATGAGTTTGTGGGTATTATGAAAATTATGTCTAAACATAAAAGCAAAAAGAACTAAAAAATATACTTATTAATTGATATGAAAAATTCACCTGAAAAGTATCTTTTTGAAAAGCTTCAAATTTGACTGTAAAAAATGCTATATTTACTAAAAAAGTATTTTTTTATTTTACAACTAAACAATTATTTTTCTTTAAAAAAAACTTTGCAGTAAAAAAATACTTATTCATTCTTCAAAAATTCAACTAATCAATCACTTAGTCACACAGAAGTCAGCTTACGAATTGCTGTAAAATTAGTACTCTATAATAATATATAAAAGAAGTTACTGAAATAAAGAGAGATTAATGTTTCATAAATATTTTAAAAAATAATGGGAAATTGGATAATTATCTTTGAAAAGAGTCCATTTGGATAAGGAGTGGCTTGATCAGGAACACCATTGGGCGGAATCTTACATACAATCCAGCTTTTGGTTGTTTGTTAGTGAGCTTGTGCTGTCCAACTCCAACTCAGCCTGCACGTTATGTTTCATTCAAACACCTGTAATCTTACAACACTGTTTTTATTATTTGACTGGATTCTCTATATCTTCATCAATAATATACATTACCTTTTTAATAATGGAAATTTCCTTTGTGTTCTCCAAAATCCTAACATTCTGTTAAATGTGAATTCTTGTCTTTAGGATTTATAGAATTTTATTGATATCACGGGATCGAATTATGAAAATAGTCTCTTTATAAAATAAAAATGCGTATAATTAATGATCCTCCCTCAATCTTCCCAAAATATAGAATCTTGGATACTTAGGTAACTTTTTTTTCCAATTTTTTAAAAATGAAATAAAATAAAACAAAACAAAAATAAAAATGTCTCAGTAGAAAGAGAAGTTTTAAAAAATGAAGTCTTATCCGTAATTAATTGAGAAGTTGTTTTTAATAAATTAATACAAAGAGAAAACTGCATATAATTGAAGAATTTTTCCTAATCCTCCCAAAGCAAGAACCTTGTGGATTTAGGGTAATCTTTTTTTTCAAGTTTCTTAAAAGTAAAATAAAATAAAACAAAACAAAAATAATATCTTAGCAGAAAATTCGCTGATTTTGGGAAATTTTAAAAAATGAAGTCTTATTTGTAATTAATAATAGCACGTACCTTAATAAAATAATAGCAAGTACCTTAATAAATTAAACAAATAAACATAAAAAGAAAAAAGTAAAGTAAAAGTAAAACTAAAGATAG
>JAOSBK010000204.1:4946630-4963769 GCA_027568895.1 Erythroxylum shatona
TAAAAAGAATAAAATAAAATAACTAATGAAATAATTACTACAAACAAAAGTTTTTATGCGAATTAGAAGACAACAAAAAAATGGTGAATTGTGGTGTATGAACTCTATTTTGTTTATATCAAAGTTTTAAGACCGGATGGAAAATTAAGATGAAAAATTAAACTGGTAAGAGATTTAAATAGTATTAGATCGTCATAAAATCAATTAAAAATGAATAAAAGTAAAGAATTTAAAATATGGTTGAAAGGGATTGCTCTTGTCCATAGAAAAATTTAAAGTTAAATTAAAAATAATTATTAAATAAAAATTAATTAAATTATTTTAGTTTATAAGAATATATTAATTTATGTAAATTGACTGATTAATTAATAAACTGATCAGTTTTTAACAAAGTTATTAAAACAAATCAAACCAAAAAATTAAAAACTGAACTGAAAAATTTAACGGTCCGAGTTTTTTAATTATTGGTTTATTCTATCATAACAAATCATATTTCACAAGGGAATATACCCAAAATTAGAATGCTATTGCCAATAGGAAGTAATTACAAATTGACATAAGCCAAAAACATTGGTAACAACCTTTAAAAGTATAAAAATATTAGGGTAAAAATTAAATTACTCATTATTTTAACTTTTTGATTATTAAATAATGTAATTCACTCTATAAAATTTACTAAATCAAGGAGTTTATTGACATTTTTTTAGGATTCTTTCTTAAATGGAAGAATCTACAGCCGCTATCCTTTGAATGTGTACTGAGTAAATCTCAGGATTGACACAATAGCCTGTAAATCATACCAATCAGGTACTCCACATTAAGCAATCCTTATACGGCAGGCTCGACCGAAAAAGAGTAAGTAGAGAAATTCGAACACAAAACCTTTTAACTCCATGCCCCCACTCCACCAACCGGACCACCAAAAAGGATTTAAGGATGTTCATATCCAAGTAGGATAGGATAAACAAGTCACCGTAAAATATGTATCCAATTTCTATCAATACTAGAGATTAGTAGAAATTCCAATATAAAGTGATTAATAAAATTATAAGACTTAATTATAAAGCTGTCACCTTTTCGACAGGATTCAAGTGATCGGGACAATTCACAATTTTCAAGAGCCGTCTGTTTGCTGAATCAATTTTGAATGTCTCCGAAATCTCATAACTTGCTTGTCAGCTCTAGTTCAGTGTTAACAGATGCTATCTGTTAATATATACTTGTCTACTAATAATTACATTCAATTAATATGAATATTCATACAAGTATCCCAGAAACAGACATGGCTACATTGATTAGAGAATGTCAACATAACCATTTATATATCTCAGAAGCCAGAAAAATGGAAGAACTAGGTAATCTCATCATGCCTGAAGATTACATACTAATTCTTCAGGATTAGTAGATATTATCTCCAGTCAACAGGGAAGATGCGAGTATTAGAGAATAATCAGCAGCTGAATATTTAATTGGTCATTGGCAATTTCACATTTACAATTTGAGAAAGGTCATTTCCCCACAGTTTATGTGAACCTTCCTTGACAGGCACAGGATTAGCAAAGATGTACAAAGATTGCAACTCCTCGAGTAAGCAGAATAATGGCACATAATCAGCAAGAGTTTAACTAAATGATATTCAACTCCATGTACCATTCCCAGTCATGCTATAGTGGCTCATATGGGTCACATTTGCCTCTGAGGATCTCACGTTTACTCCACCCCAAATTAATGATTGCAGTGGTAAGTCCAAATTCATCCTTTTCTTTCCTCCAGATGGAGATCCCTCCATAGTGAGCCCTCCAGGACTCTCTTGCGAGGTCAGGCAGCTTTCAGTGGAACAATCAGCTCCTTGGTGATGGAGACTAGGTGATACTTCTCCTGGGACATGCAGTTCATCACCTTCAGCTGTTTGTACTGTGTAAAACCCAAAAGGATCAATGGAAACACCTTTTGGGGCTTTGGCACCTGGCTCTTTCTGGCTGTCTGACTGAGTAATTGCGCTATCAGCAAGCATCTTACAGGCTCCCTCAAGCATGGTCAAATATCTTTGTTCTGCATCCTGACGAATCTGCAAGTGCTTCTCAGCCTATGTAGTATAGGTAGAAAGTCAACTAAGGGAAGTATGGAGCTGCTCACCGTAAAAGGACAGTGGAAACCATGAACTACAGAGCTCAAAGAGGAATGGAGGAGTTGAGAATTTTTCAAGGAATTGCGATACTGACATGCAGATTGAAGCAGACTTGAACTTTGAGATAGGCATCAGTTACCAGCTAAACCAGATTATCATCAATTAAGCATGTTAACTATATAGTATACTTTATGTAATCAAATTTCCTTCCACATCACTCAATACTCAAGGTTGCCTTTTCTAAATGCAGTCCATATAAAATGGTGGTAGATATAAGGTATCAATTTCACAATAATGGAAAAGAAAATGTACCTCGACTTGCAAGTGCAATTTACTTTGAACTTCCATTTGTGCTCTTAGTGCCTCTTTGACTTCATAACCCCTAAGATATAAATAAATATACAAAACGTTTTGTTAAGGATGAGCATTTACCAAGTAGCACTGATTTCTTGAGTGAAGAAGATGGTCTTACTCATTTGTATCAGAACTTGCCATCTTTGGTGAAGAGATACTATCTCCAGGACTTCCTAAAATGTAGGAGCCAGACAATCGTTCCATAAAAATGCAAAAAGAAGTTGGTTTAGAGTTTGCAATCTTTACTGTTGAAATGACCGTATATAAAGGTTTTATTAAGATAAAGACAATTGCTAACATCTGCTACTTTATTCATTATTCTTTCAATCGAACCTTTTAATGCATGCTATTTTCAGGACTTTTATCATTATGAGTGAAAGAGGAACTTCAAATGAAAAATTAAGTAACAAATCACCAGCACCAACATGATTGATAACATGAACGACCCAGTAATACAATAATCCATCATAGGCAGAACAAATGAGAGTAATAACAGTACTTACCATCTTTGGGTGCCTCATCCATGTCCTTTTCTGACTGCTGACCCAATCTATATTTCTGTAAAATAAAAGAAACCACTTTCATTCCAAATTCAGTCAGCTAAATTCATTCGTCAGAAACAGTGCTGAATAACAACACAAAACCTGGAGGTGACTCTTCAAATGGAAGAGTGTTAGTCCTTTCACATTCATTGTCCGCAGTATGGCCTTTGGTGTAGCTTCTGCAATTGTATATTAATTCTTATTTAGAGCACCATTCGCATGACCAGATAAAGTACGGATTAGTAAAAATACTTCTGGCAGTTATGAAACTAAGCTCCAGTTACATTTCAAGACTGCAAAGGCCAACAAAGAAGCAATTTCAATTTACTAGCCTAAAGCTTTCTCGAAGCTCATAGATAAGCCAACCATTCAAGCTAAGATGAAATATGTTTTCCAGTGATGATACTTATTGGAGTAGAACAACAACGATACTTTGAGCTAAGAAAAATACTATTCTAATACATCTCTAAACAATTCCAGCTAGTGCAGATAATTTCCTTAACAGATACAACAAATGTTCAATAGCTGTATATATTGAATGTAACGTAAAGGTATGTATTTATGTTTGTCAATCAAGTAAATGTGCTACCAGGAAGATTAAATGCATAAGAGCTTCAAAATTTATGGCCTCTAATCTCATAAACCATTAGGAAATAAGAAATCAGTTAGGAGCTTAATCATCAAAACACTGAGTGCAAAGAAACTATAATAGAAAAGAAAGCTGAGCACATAGAGACTATAATAGAAAACAAAGGAGATATTGTCAGCCTTTCTCACTTCATCCAACAAAATTGCCTTCACCGTCAAACAAAATTGTAGTCAACGCCATTTCAGAGCACTTTATAACGAACAAATGTCACAAAACGAAGCCACAGACATCTGCTCCACAACAGCTTAACAACATAATGGATTCTTCCAAATAAATTGTACTACCAGGAGTACAGGAAAATAAAACCATCCTACTCTCTATCCACAGGTTACTAGTGTTCATTAGCTCCACGAGGGACAAAATTATATCTTTCTTCAATATAATTAACATAGGACAGGAACCGGTTTAATCTAGTTTTCAGGGAATCTAGCAACAACGAAGCTGCCATGAGAAGAACATTTGAACTAAAATTAAAAGAAGAAGAAATGTTGACAGTAAACGAGCAGGTAGGGAACTAAAAGAAAGAAGGAACAGACTATTGGGACCGCCGAGTTCAGTGACAGCATCGACGAAGCGCTCATGTAGATCTGCAGTCCAACGTAGTCGAGGCTTGGGATCTGAAGTCAACACAAGGCATGGCTCTCCTCCACTTCTTTGACTATTACCCACAAGATGATTTTGAGTTTGGAATGGAATATGAAGATGTTCTTCATAACTCACCAACCCGCCACCACCAATTGCACTGCCATGGAGTGGTTGGATCGTCCTCTGAAACATGTTTCTTTCTCTTTCCTTCTCTCCTCTGTTTTTGACTTTCACAGCACAACCAGTACAACACCACCACCCCACGAAATAATGTCGTCGGAGTAGGAGGTTCCTAAGGAAACCTCGAATGAGTCGAATTCAAAAGTCTCAATTTTTTGGAGAAAAGTAAAGAAAAAGTTACGAACTTTTCCTGCACACTTGCTCCATGAAATGAAAAGATGTTGAACACTTATACCGTAGAAATGAGACATTCGTTTGCATATTGTACTATGTTTTGTTTCCTGTTTGTTCTTTCACTTTAAAAACGTAAAACAATTTCAATAAATTGATATTTTTTTTAAATTTATGTTTATTTATTCAAAAATACTAATTAATTGATTAAATTAATTTTTTTCTGTTTTTTATTTAGCTTATTTTAATTTATTAGTCAATTTTTACCCTATTATATTGTCACTATTATCTTGTCACATATACACGTGGGCCTACTAGAAACAACCTCTTTATAATATAGAAGTAAGGCTGTGTACTGTCAGGCCCTCCCAGACCCTGCTTCATTATGGGACTTCGGGATATGATGATGATCAATAATTGATTATATTAATTAACAAATTATTTTCAATATTTTATAATTTAAAATAATTCAACATTAAATACTTTTAAATTAAAAATACATTTATTTTAAACTATTATATTGTATTTTTAATGTAGAACACTATAATTATGTAGTTCTAATTATTTTTTTGTCACATTTGCATGTGAATTTATTGGAAACAGCCTCTTTATTATGTAAGAGTAAGGCTGTATATTATCATATCTCTCCATACCCTGTTTCACTGCGAAATTTTGGACTGAGTGCGATGATGATAGCGATGACTATAATTATGTTTTAATTATATAAGAAATTAAAAATAAAACTTAATTTGGAATATAAGATTATAAAAAAATTAAAGAAGTATATTTTTATTTTATTAATTTAAAAGAAAAAAAGCTGTATATACACTGTTGATACCTTCAGCCAAGAAATTTGGGGTTTACACAGAACAAGAGATCAAAACAATACCCCTTTTTCCTAGTTCGGCAGTAAACCGATAAACCCTAAAGCTCATAATAACAAAAGGTACAACAGAATCGCCAGGGTTTGGTTCGAAAACATTACTGTGATTTGAAAAGAATTTGATTAAAATGGAAAGCGGAGAGCAGGAAATTCTTAGTAATGCAAATGCGAATCCCGCGAGTGCTCGTGGAGGACCTCTTTATACTCCCAATTTGATTGGCCCTTTAACTAGAGTTCCTGATTTCCAGGCTTCTCTTCTCCACGAGCTGCAGGTTTTCTCCTTCTCTGTGTGTGTGTATATATATGCACATGTGAATGTTTTTGATTGGCTAATGAGGCTTCGACATTGCTCAATTTAGGATTTGAAGAATGAATTGCAAATTGATTCCTCTCAGCCATGCACCCACGATGATATTTCGTATGTTTTCACGTTTCTTTACGATTTTCCTATATCTAAAGGCTTTGCCTTTTCGTTTGGGTACTAGGGAATGGTTCTGGCGAGTTTAATGCTTCTAAATATGTTCTAAAATGTGATGTCTCAGGGTTGATGACCTTAAATTTTTTACTGATGAAGAGCTGGTGGAGATGGCCATGAAGGAAGCTTTAGGTGTATGGACATTAATCCCTCTCTTTCTTTGATTTGGTGGATGTGCATTTTCTTAGTTCTCCATTGATGATGATGATGAATAGTTAGAGTACCAACATTAGTTCTGCATTGATGGGGTTTTTCATCCTTTTTTTTTTTTTTGTAAATGTGATATCATAGGATGAACAAAGCTTTGGAAGTTGCTCAGAGCCTACTGGAGAGAACTTGAGTGAAGGGTGAGTCTGGGTTCAAATTTGATCATCTTATGTTTGTTTAGTTGCTCACTGATATGAGAACTGCTTTAGGTTTTTATTAGCATTCATTCTGTTGCAGGTTTATTACGGTGTAGGCAAGATCAGATTATTCTTTAATGTCTCATGTATGTATGTGGCTGCCTTTTTCGATATCTTAGAAATTATATGCAAACAGAATCGGAATTCTGGGTTCTTATGCTTCATTTATAAGACTGAACTAGCTGTCTGCAGCTTACTTGACTGTCTCATGAATTATAGCTTTTCGGATTGATAATTCATGTGTTAAACTTGACTTGATTGTTGAAGAAATTTCAAAAATTCCCTGTAGCTAGATAAGTCTTATCATGGATATTTCTTCTATTAACATGTTGTCTCCCTACACCAGCTCCACCTCTCTTCATTCTTATTCTTTCTTCAATGCCAATGTCAATTTTCTGAAACGTTAGTCTGCCTTAGCTTACGCAAAACAGGCAAGAAGAATTGCATAATTTACCTAATCTGGATTGGTTTGGATTTCATTGGAATTCTTTTAGATATTTATATTTATTTCCTTACCATGTCTCAGCTTTTAATTATGAGAATTTTATAGTGCTCTGATCTAATTCAGGCATGATAAATAACATAACTTTGTCTTAGTTTATCTCAAATTTTGTATTTCTCAACCTGTTCTTTTCCTTCTCAGAGGAGAAATTGTTGTTAGGGAAAGAGAACAATCTCAAGGAATGAAATGCAATGGAACAATAAGTAAACGTAAACCACGTAAGAGGAGGGGAAGGAAGGAAGACGAGCATGATGATGTATGTTTCCTGTCCAAGAATATTCAACTTTTTTAACCTGCTACTGTTGTATTCTCTTCTTTATGTAGATAATGGAGATTTTGCTATAACTTGGAGCTATTATACCTAATTTGCTTGGACATTGACAAGAAGTGCTGCATCGAATGGGCCTTTTCTAATGATAATACATGCCTGTGTTTGTGGTTGATAATTGTAGAAAATAACTTACAATGAGATCCCAAGCATTTGTGTTGCAATCTACAACCAAGTCCCCTCATATGTAGGAAACTTTTATGCATCTTTTGCTTATTTGACAGATTCATTCTCCTTGCATGTCCAGGAGAGCTACATGTCAAAGGTAGAGGAATTTGTGAGAATCAAACAAAGGCAGGATGAAGACAGAGCTTGTGCTAGGTTGCATTCACTGAGGTCTGTATTTGTTGTAACATTTGCATTTGCATTTTTGGTTCATCTCATTTGAGTTGTGCTTATTATCACTTCTTCTTTTGTTCACATGCTAGTTGCAAGATCAAGAAAGACAGCAATTCATCATCGGAAAAAGTTGAAATGCTAAAATCTCTTAGGTTGACAAATTCTAGTCTACAGGTTCTCTCTAGACTTGTCTGATTATTTTTCTCTGTTCTTCACAATTGTGAGAACTGCTTGGATATCCGTTGATTATCATGTTAAATGTACAGCAAACAAAGTTCTCAGGTGCCCAAGATTTTATTGCCATCCAAAATCTAGAGGTTGTTCTTTGTGTTGAAGTTTACCATAATGTCCGGAAATACGTAAAGGTATAGTTTGCCTTTCCTTGTCATCATTCAGAATTGAAACAAAGTATCATTGCCTCCAATTATCTATGCTGACATTTAGTTAATATTGTCCGACCTTCTTTCTTTGGTCTTGAACTGTGTTTGTACTGATCTTTGGTACAAACTTTTTCTTCATAGTAATCCAGCTGTTTTTATGACTAATTTTTCTTCTTTTCTAGTTTTGATCAGTGGAGCAGAATCTAAGCTTGTTTTTAGATGACTATATTTAATATGTAGCATTTATCCCAACCAAGGACACTGCATTCGGTTTGATTGTTAATGAAGTGCTAAATATTGTAACAGACTATAAAGCCAATCTTCTATTATTTTTTAAATTAGGACAAGATGTGGTCAGATAGGAAACTTTTCTTCATTGTTGATAGGGGAACTAATGGAAAACTGTTATTATCTATGTTAAAGATCATGAAGATTTAGTTTTCATTACAAGAACATATTATTATTGTAGTCCAGTATGTGAATATTTTATATATCCTATACTAAAATATTTTAGGTATTGTTTAGGAAGATTATATTGCTCTATTTTGGAACACTATGCTGCCCTACTGTTATTTAGTTGCTGGTCTAAATTTAAACGAATAAAAGAACTCTGTGTCTTGTGGTTTTTATGTTAAAAATTATCTTGAAGATTTCTGAAAAATGGATTGTTGACATGTTTAGGGTTGGAACTTGGGGAATGGATAGCCACAAAAACACAAATTCTGAATCCCATGAGTTGCTCCATTCTGCTATACAGTTTTGGAGTTTGTTGAGGTGAATTATCACTCTTTGAGACTCCATACTGCATTTTCAGGAGTTTCGGCCCATTGATCTTGAACCAAACTTCGAAGTCCAGTTTTTGTTAATCGATAGCTAGGTGGTAGTTAACAATTTTGTATTTGATTCTGACAAATCATTGACTTTTGATTGTAATCGAATGATATAATCGAACTGTATCCCAGGAGAATGTCTCCCTATGTACTGGGGATGATTTATTTCAGGAATTAATTGGTTTTTCAATGTTTTCATTACCTCACCCTCCCCCCTTATGTTAATCCTTTCTCTTTCTATGTGTGTAATTCTACACATCTTATTTTGTCATGTCATCATACATTGTAGACTCAGGAGTTCTTGGTCCTAGGACGACAAACTTTGACTGAAATGAGGGACAAGATCTATTGCTCG
This sequence comes from Erythroxylum shatona, assembly GCA_027568895.1. Lineage (NCBI taxonomy): Eukaryota > Viridiplantae > Streptophyta > Magnoliopsida > Malpighiales > Erythroxylaceae > Erythroxylum > Erythroxylum shatona. Next base: position 4,955,736 of record JAOSBK010000204.1, read on the forward strand.
ACCGACCAGGTGATGGAAAAGGCTGGACAGCATGATTCTTCGGGATATTTCCTTATTGAAGTAAGTGTTTTGTGTCTGCTTTTATACTATTATTGGAATTGTTTACCTATTTGAAGAGTTTGCTGCTTTCGTGTAGGATGTGTTTTACAATGATTTGAGGGATCCAGCTGCTATAGATTATAGTGAACCAATATTTGATTGGCTCAGAAATTCTAAAGATGACGCACTAAAAAAATGGGATCGGATTGTGAAGGGGGAGTTGCAGAAGAAACAAAAGGCTGTTTTAGGGGATGTCTCAACTCCAGATCTACCTCAGTTCAGACGCATTGCCATGCAGAAAGTACGGTTTTGTGATTTGAGATTCCGACTTGGAGCTGGATATCTCTATTGTCATCAGGTATAATTTTAGGTGTATATGTTTCTGTTTTGAGAATTATGGCTAACCTTAAATTCAGTATTACGGGATTTGATTTATAGTTCATCCATGTAACTGTGTTTTCTCTTACTCGTGGTTCCCTAGCTTCTTTAGCTTGAACATACTGGTTAATGTGATGATTTTTCTCAACTTATACATATTTGTCACTGGCACGTGGCTAAATCTGTTCTTGTGGCCATTCTCTTGGCATATTTATTCTCGTATAATGACTTGGAAAATTACTTGGTCCAGGGTGACTGCAAGCATACAATTGTCATCAGGGACATGAGGTTGATTCATCCTGAAGATATTCAGAATCGGGCAGCTTATCCAATATTCATTTTTCAACTAAAATGCCGAGTCAGGAAATGCGATGTTTGCAACATGTTCAGGGCTACAAAGATGACGGTTGATGACAAGTGGTGCCCAGAAAATCCTTGCTATTTCTGTAATGACTGTTATTTCCTTCTTCACCATGCAGCAGATGGCTCTCTACTGTACAGTGACTTCTTGGTTTATGACTATGTGCACGACTAACTGCTTTTGTTTTAGGCCTATAAATCATGGTAACAGAAGTGATATGTCACATTTCTCAACGATGATGGTTATAAGATATAAAGAAATTAGTATGGGAATGGCAGTCTCTTTAGCAACTAATTTGCTTGGTTGGGCGTATTTTCTGTAATGGGGAGCTAGGTGCCCAAGTATCTTAAATTAGCGATTGATTATTGACTTCTTTTGTTTTTCCTAATTTCGTGGCCTTCCTACTATAAGCAGTTGATGTGCAGTATATAAATTCTAATGCATGCTTGAATTAATGCACGAATTATGATGTACACATTTAGATGCAATTCCAGGATTAAGTTATCCTGTTTAGACAAATTATCTCCGTAATTACAGCACAGCTGCCTGACCAGACTATTGAAGAACTTGCAGAATGACTGAAATCCCTGTAATGGTTGAGACGTGTATATACTGCTATTGAACTTTTAGTCTATTTTACTGGAGCCTATAGCCATGCAAATGTTTTGCCCATCTTCTGGCCATGTAAGGATCGTGGTAGTCCCAATTTTCAACACTGCTGGTTCTCCCACCTACTGTGCTTCCTTCCCTCTCTGATGCAGCATGTTCTCTTCCAGTATCAAGTGCTTCTCTTTTATCTGCTAAACTCACCACAGCTTCTCCTGTTCTGGTAAACTCATCAACCCCACCCTCTACATAGCTGTAAGCTACATTAACATGTTGACACTCACTCAAATCTAATACTATTCTTCTTTCCTCATTGCCTCTCAGCTCTTCAAGTGTGACTATGCTGCTTTCCCCTCCAATTTTCAACTTGACATCTCTGATCATACCTTTGAGCAATCTTGCGAGAAAGTCTTCGAATTCACGGATGACAAACCCATGAGAAGTGCTGAAACCAAACCCCACGTGAAATCGATGAATTGGGATGGGAACTTGGATGTTCAGAGCATGATATGATCTTGTTGGACTATCAGAAAGATGCAGGATGCAGGATGCAGGATTCTTGTGTGCACGATCGTCAAGTATCTTTATTCCTTTCTTGAGGCCTTCAATTGGATCTGCTTGACCCATGTAGAAGAGGCGATCGATGACTTGCAGTGCATTGCGCTTACCGCAGGAAGTCATGCGCCTCAGGGGGAAGACACGGGCTGCAACAGAAGAGTAAGTCACAATAGCCAGACGATCAATAGGTCGAAGGGAGAATACTACCAATGCCAGGGATTGTTTGAGAAGCCTAAGGTGCGGTCCATTGGGGCTAGCAACCAGAACCAAATCTGTTGCTTCTTGATGTGCCAACTTTACCGAGAGGTAAGCAGCAACTCTCCTATTCAAGGGGCTTGTGTAAGGACTTGGTGAGGGTAGAAAAAACGAGGAGCTGCCTGTCAAGTAGGAGTGATGATGCTGGTGGTAGAGTGAACTGCGAGCAGTGGGTTGTGTGCAGGGATGAGGGTGTGGTGTTGGTGGGACGTGCAATAGAGAGAATTCCAGGCGTGCTTGATTAGGGATGTGATCAGGTTCTGTTGGGTCATCATCATCGTAACGAGCAGAGCGCAGGAAAGAACGTCTGTGGACTCTGAAAGAAGCTATGGAATCGTCGAGAATTTGGAAAATGGGGTCAGCTTGGTTGCAGAAATGGGAGCAAGGAGGGTGTAGGTTGCGAGGAAGTTGGGTCCAATGGGCACGGCAAATGGGGCAGGTCACACTCCCATGGCGGACGTTTGATGAGATACAGGCGAAGTGGAATGCATGTGAGCACTGGGCTGTGAATATAGCCTGTCCTGGACTATTGCCCGAGCCATAGCTTAGAGTCTCCAGACATATTGCACACAAGTTCTGCGATAACACATGACCGAAAGTTAAGCCACCAATAATACCAACTATACTATACACCATCACTTCCCCAACAAGCTCCGCTCTTTCTCTATAACAATAAAATAAGAAATAAAGACACCAAGTTAAGGTCATAAATCAGAAACATGTTAGTTGAATACAGTGACAAGGTGAGGGGGGGCACAACAATAATTGAGAGAAGGAAAACAGTGAGGGGAAATCATGTGAACACACAAGACATGGTGGGTTGATGGGACCTCACAAGGTATTGGAGATGCATCATCAACTTCAGTTTTTGAAACTTGAATTGAATCAATGAAAAGATGAACAAATCAGAAAATGAAAAAGGATAAATGTGGATATGTGACTGCAAAAGCGAGAAAACATGGGAGTTGTCAAACATTGGATTCCAAAAGTGAATGTAGCAACTGTTGGTTGCTTCACATACTGGACAGAAATGGGCTTAACTCAAACCATTTTTCCTACCTTGGAAGTCAAGCTGTGGTCGTTGTTAGCAAGAATGGATTCTTCTTCCTCGACAATGTGTCTGTCTGAGATACTCTTTGCCATTGTGGGAGACATTGATGCAGAGCTCGAGATCTGTAAATTCACTGATAGCCATTAGCTATTTCCTTCTTTATGTCAACTTCCATGGAGGAATGATTTATTTGGAAATGCAACACATAACTTCATCGCAATCCAATGCTCGAATACATTTTGAGAGAAAACAGAACATGAAGTTGGAAAATTTTAGAAAGAAGCAACCAACAAAGCACAAAGCTGGAGTCTTTTAGTAGGAGGAAGAGATGGAAACACACAGTGATAGAGAGAGAGAGAACGTAGCAGAGAGGTTTGTGCTTCCCAAATCATTTGATAATTCTGCTAGTTTCACAGGTTCATCAGGAATGAATGCAGCCTGAGTTTGAAGATAAAAGGAAAAACAACTTCTTTTTGGATTGTCCAGAGCAGAAAAACACTGTAAGAACAACCAGAAAACTCTTGCAACCATATAAAATTAACTCCTCCATCATTCTTTGATTGCATCAGCATCATAAAAGAAAGGAGAAGGTAACTGGGGCTCACTTACATTTAAACTTGAAACTGGATCTACAAGAGCAGGTGGCTTTCTTGAGGAGAAGGAGCCACATGCAACCACAACCATTTTCTTGGCTGCCCTTTTCAGCTTGGAGGATGCTCCTCCAACCCCCATATCTTCTTCTTCTTCACAGTTCAAATCGTATGCTATTGTTTTGCAGCCACTAAACTATAATCCTAATATTAATAAAGCAGTGTGGAGTGGAGTGGCCTATAAAGCCGATAAAGTGCAGACAAAAGCCCCTGCCAAGCTCTGCAACTCCATCAGACCCTGTTGGTTCTTTGCCTGTTTGCTTTTTGTATTGTTTTCTAACACACGCTCTCATATGTTTACCATCCCTTTCAAAGTTTCAATTTCACCTTGACCACAACCACTAATATTCCTATATTTATATGCCAAATCTAACTTGCAAACCACAGTATCGTACTACTTATTAATACTCTACTTTATCATTAAAAGTTAAATGTTCTTCATCTACCTTTTCTGTTTTTACTCCTCCTGCTTTCTCTTCTTAATTTTCTTTGCTTCTTTTTACAATACCCTGAGATTCTTTTTCCTGTTCTCTGCTTGCTTTGTAATGGATTTTAATACTATAAAGAAGTCTCTCAACTATGGGGGGTGCTCTGTTTGTTCTGGTGTCACGTACATATGGACTCTCCTGGTTCAATTACTAGATATCTATATCTATAGTGAGTCCAAGATATCTATATCTATATATTCATTACTGGGGCTAGAGAAGCTGGTGATCAGATGCTAAAACCGTAATCATTGTGAAGGTTATGTCCACGCCATTGAAAACCCACATGTCCTTTTCTGCAAATGAAGAGAATTCCATCCTCACAGAGTTGGAAAGTGTCAGATACCAATCTTAAAGTGATTGGAGTGACACTTAAACAGTTTTAGAACCACACCCACTTCGTGGTTATATTCAGAAGAAAAAGAGAAAAAGCAGAGGTTATTGAGTGGAGGAGACCTAATTCCACACAAATGTAATTAATGCTATAAATGGATTGGCAGACCAGGGAAGAACAACAATAAAAACTAAGGTGGCAACAAAAGTTGGCATTTTCAGGGTTGGGACCAGTTTCGCACACCCACCTGACCGATATGTTTTGCAGTGCAAGGTTATTGTGCTTGTTCAGCACAGGTCTCCATTATATATGGTCTCTTTCGGCTCTTTAATGCACAATAAAGGTATAATACAGTTTTATTTATTTATTTTTTAAAAATTATCATATTTTATTAAAATTATGATAAAATCAACATATTTTATAATTTGAAACATGCCACATATTAGTTTGACAAATAATTGAGAAAAATAAAAGAAATGTGAGATGCATGTAAAAGGTTAAACCCTAATACACAAGGTTTTTCACTTTACGAAAATTAGAAGAGAGTTATCAATTATACGCAACTTTTCTTTTACATTTTATAAAAATATTATTTCCGTGATTTGAACTTGTGACCTTCCGATTACAAAAAAGTAACCTTACCGTTCTTCCGATGTTTGACAAAAATATAATTAATGCACGTGTAATTAATAAAGTAAAGAGTTTTTTTAAAAATATTAAATTATAACTAAAAAATAAGTAAAATTATAAAAAAGAAGTGCATGTCTCTTGCTTGCTTTTGGTAAATGCTAGTGCAGTACTGCCATAATCTTTATTATGGTGTGTACAAAACTATCTGGAAAATTTCTGGCAATGACTAATTGAGTAATGAAGTGATGAATATGGCATGAATGGTTCTTCTTTTAGAGAGGTGTGTATCATAAAAAAAAGAGCAACCCTAAAGTTAACAAAATGTGTTTGCTTCAACAAGAAATGGGCATTTGGGACCACTTTCATATCATTATTCATTAGAGAGCACAAAGTGTATTCAAGACCGTTAGATTTGAAATTCAAGTTTCTCATCAAGATCAATCATAGCTTTGGTCTATTGCCCTTTGGCTTTTAAAGTTTCTTCTTCCATCCACTGCATTCCAATTGACTGGTAATCACAAGACACAAACTCCTCTCCATCTCATTGGACACATTTAGTATATTGACACTTAACTCTATGTAATTGACCTCCTAACCAACTACTTAGTTATGATAATATGTTTATTCTTTCATCTTCCATTACAATATTGTGCTTTGGACTAATCCTAAGTCATTTTGTGTAAAGTTGGCCATCCACTCATATATCATAAAGATTTAGTAGTTAGGAAAAGGTGTTTATGAATAGATAATCAATGTTTTAAACAATGTATTTAGTACATAATCACTTGTCCTAAGGTTTGGTTAGGTTGAAGTTGGCATGGATAGTACAATTATAGGAGATTCATTTCATTTAGGCAATTAATTCTTGACCACCAATCTAAATCTATATAAAAATCCTCTGCTTAATCCAAACTTTTTGTGATGCTCATTAAGAAACTATTAAAAGTTAGTTGTGATATTAGATTCTTTAGACCAATGATTAAAACATTCAACTGGTTCGGTTGATTCAACTGTAAAAATGTTGAACCTTCTAATTATTCGATTCAATTTTTAACTTTCTGGTTCAATTTACTTTTATAACTCTCATTACTCAAAATTAATCAGTTAGTTAATTAATCGGTCAATTTTGGTAAATTAATAAATTCTTATAAATCAAAATAAACTAATTAATTTTTTGTTTAATAATCTCTTTTTTACAATTAAACTTTAAATTATTTGATAGATAAGGATAATCTCATCCAATCATATTTCAAAAATTTTAATTTTATTCAATTTTTAGCAAGTTTTATGACGGTCTAATACCGGTTGAACTTTTTAAACCTTTAACCTCTTGTCTTTATTCAAGGAGATATTAGAAGGACCTATGGACAAGAATCAAATTATATGAGTTGATTTAGTTTACATTTTTCTGTTGGGATTTGATATTAAAAAATCTACAAGCATATGGTTTAGGATTCAGAAGATAACAAGGCGCAGAAAACAAATTGGTGAAAGTTGGAAAAGGACAGATGAACTAAAGGGTACTATTGTCAGTATCGAGATCTCTCTTTAGCAGCTGACATATGGGAAATGCTTTAAGTGATCTCTCTTCTTCATCAAAAGAAAGGTTAAACAGTGACCTCACTACCTTCCATGCCTACAACACACACACACACATACAAAAGAGATGTTTGTTTTACTTGCATGAGATCATACATTTGACCTAGTCAAACCATCTTGATCATGAGCTCCACATTGACCAAAAACGTTTCATGCCCACAATCTTTATTTGAATCATTTGCTTTTTTTCAGCTATCTTTATTCCTGGTTTTCATGTGATCAACTATTTCTGCTTGTTTCTAATTTGCTTTTGCTTTGGCATCTTATAGAACTGAAAGCTTTACGAGTCCGTATCTCATCCCCAGCATCTTCCTTAAAATGTGTTTTTATGTCCTTAATGGAACCAAGAACAGTCTTCGAAATCTTGAACGCTAAACTGTATGCCATGGGAAATGGAAACCTGGGAAATTTTATTCCCGGTCACCATGTTCCAAAATAGTTGGCTCTCATAACTATACGCAACAAAGATGACTGCCTAAAAGTTGCCACCAAATTAGCAGAAACAACAAGTTCTGCAGGATCTTCTTGGCATCTTGTAATGACCAAGTTTTAACTGAGTAACTTTTGACAGACAAACTATATTTTCGAGGACGCCGTCGTCAAGATATATTAGTTTTTTTGCTTATTCTAACTTCTTCAGAGATAATCATTTTTGCTATGAAGATGGTGTTTAAGGGTTCAGTTCCATTTGGAGGTTTCAAAAGTTAAGATTCGACTTTTGATATGATGGAATAGGTTACAATGTATAGTTTATTTATTGCTTTCTGATATGAGGTTAAAAGAGGGAACAAAATAAAAAAGGGCAGTCCTAAGGTGTAATTTGCTAGGCCTGCTTGATCTAGAGTGTCAAGAAGGCAGCAACATCAATATCCAGCTTATTATGTGGCCTTGTTGTCATGGTTCCAGGTCTCAAGTATTTTTCTTTTGTGGTTTTCAAGTTAGTGACTTTTTGACATCTTCTTATAATCTTTATCTTTTATGAAAACCAAACTTTTTTTTAATAAGTACTCTTTTTTATTTACATCCTTTATCATGGCAATAATGTCCTCAATATTAAGTGAACTTGAAACTTTAGGTTCAGGTTGAAA
>JAOSBK010000204.1:4963869-4989648 GCA_027568895.1 Erythroxylum shatona
GCAAGTATAAATTTGGTCGCTAATAATTTTACCTTTAGTGACCAATTTCAAATGGTTATTAATAATGCATTTTTAACAACCAACGTAATAACTCATCACTGAACACTTTTAGTAACAACCTTATAGTGATCACCTGTGGTCAACTCAATTTTAATTGCTATAATTTTTAACAACTATTTTCTTACTTTTAGCAATGATTAATAATAGTTGCTAAAATTAATTGTTAAACATAAATAAACTCAACTCCTTGAATGATGGGTCCCTGACATTTCCTGACTCGACCCTCACGCGCAAGCATGATAAAGACTAACCACCAATGTGATGACATCTTGTTATTTACTGCCCTCATAGCCTACCTGTACGTGCAAAGAATTAAATTCATGAATGATGATTGTATCAGTGGCTTTGGCAAGCTAATAACTGAAGCCGATAAAAAGCTGACCTAATCGAGTGAAGTTGGACATACCCGCCTCGAGTTTCGCCTACTTTTGCACTCAAAAGGTAGAATCGTCCACCTTAAATGCCCCTACACTCTGACCCGACAGAATTATAAGGAGGATAAATCACGGTTTAATCTCTCTTAAGTTATTAGAAAGGCGATAAGGAAGGAAGGCATGGAAAATAACCGGTGTATGAGCACAACCATAATTAATCTACTCTCTTCAGCACTTAATAACATTGTTGACTACATGGTTACTAGTAGGAGTTCGATCATAGCCAGCAAAAACAGTGATTTCCTCTGGAACAAACGCAAACTTCGACAATAAAACCAATGTGAGCGAGTCCAAGAACATGTCGAGACATATACCCCAGTTTTGTCTGGTACCTGATGGAAGTCTGAGTAGCCTTATTGATTTCTCCTTTGCTAAATGACATAGAAACTCAACTTGTTTGAAGAAAACATTTTCATGGAATCCTCTTTGATCAGTAAATTTGGAGTTCTATGTATCATTTATTCCAGCCTTAATGCTGCAATTAATTGTTGTCGAATTAGCGTTAACACCTCTCTCTGCAATTTCATGCAAGTCTTTCAACGTTGACAAGATAAATTGCTATGGAGATAGTCAGTGAGCATTGGTGTACTCGGGTATGTTGGAAACGTGGTAGACTCACAATTCTAAATCAAACAACAATATGTTGATAACATATCCACATTACACTCCATATGAGCTTCAACTCTCTCTGATCCATTTTTTGCCTCTGTTTTTTCTCATGTATACATTATAAATACAAGGGTCTTTTTATAGGCATGAAAGTCGGTTTCCCCACCAACTTTTAAAGCTAACAATCAAAACAGCTACAATAAGGAAAAATTGACAGCTAACACACAGCAAAGAATAAAATTCATTTTGTCGTATCTTTTCTTTAGAAGAACCAAGAAGTGTCCTTCGGGTTTGACTTCTAACACTCCCCTTTAAACTCGACTTTGCATGCCAAGTGTTTCTTTGAGTTTATAAAATACACCCATTATAAGAAAAGTAGCAATTAGTGACGAAAAATTACCAACAAAAAATAAACAATTACAAATTACCGATGAAAATAGTGGCGATACTAATATCTGTCGCTAAATATAGAGGGAAATCATCTTGACAAAATTTGCGATGGATTTTAGCAACGGTATAAAATTCCTGTCGGTAAATAAGGCGAGAATTATTGACAAAATTGAAAAAGTTCGAGTTTACCGACAGAAAACATAATTGAAAAAATTTGAGTTTATCGATGGAGTTTTTCCGTCGGTAATTTTTTTACATTAAACTCAGCCGAAGCTCTCTTCTCTCACGCGCCCCCCACCCCCTATGTGTTCTTCTTCCTGCTGCGTCCCTCTCGTGCAATTTCTTCTCTCCGACGCTGTCTCCTCTTCTCCTCTTCCAAACATAGTCCAAGGTAAGTAGTAACCATCCTCCTGTCAGTGTCTTTCTCTCTCTAGAACATTTCTTCTCTTCACCTTGTTTACATTTCTGTTCAAACTTTTCCTTTTCTCTACAAGCCTTTGTATTTTGAAATCTTTGTTTGAAATCCCTTTATTGTTGTCATCCTTTTGGTTGAACAAAAAATCGGCCTGGTAATCTCCATGTATTTTTGATAAGTCAAATTGTGTAAAGCAATGGTACCGCGCGCGTATTGCCTGTGAGATATATTTCACCATCAAGAATTTTGTATTCTCTCGTTTGACATTTCTGTCCTTACTTTTTAGCTTATGTAGATTTGTGTGAGTATGACTGCCAATTGAATTAGGCTTATTACTTGTAGCAGGAATCAGAATGGGCTCCTTATACCAGCCATCGGTAAAATCTTTCCTTTTCCATTGAGTTTCTCACTCTTGTTTACATTTCGGTGATGCATTTCAAGGGAATCAGAGCTATAGAAGCATTAAGCAAACAACAAAGAGACTAGAGGAGGCTGCGGTCTCTTGTAAAGGCTCTGAGAGATTGAAAAGATGGTTGGTTGTGTTCAAAGAGGTTGAGAAATTTGTGGCTAGTTCTACTGAAGATAAAAGGAAGAGTGTTTTAATTTTTTTTAATTTTATTTACTGATAAAATTTCACTTTCTATCGGTAAAATGCTCAATATTTACTGATGGAAAATTTAGATTCGTAGGTAAATTTACCGGCAGAATTAAATTTACCTACGGTCGTTTTAACGACATCATTGTCTGTCGGTAATTTCAGTTGTTATTTTATATTACTGACGAAATATAAACATTTTTCGTTGGTAATTTTCGTCGCTAAACTACCTTTTTCTTGTAGTGACCAGTCTTCAAAGGCTTTGTAAAAGTATCCATAAGTTGATCTTTAATTACGCAATGAATGAGTTCTACAATTTTGTCTTTCACTTGCTCATAAAATGATATTTCATGTCTATATGTTTGCTTCAGTTATGTGACACTAGATTTTTTGCAATTGATATAGCAAACTTGTTGTCAATGTATATTTTAATCGGATCTTCTTGTGTGTGATATAACTCACTCAAAATATTCTTCAACCATATTGCTTGACATGTACATGTTAATGAAGTGATATACTTAGCTTCATACGTTGAGAGAGCAACTATTTGTTGTTTTTTTATGACCACGAAAATATTGTCGATCCAATATGAAATGCATATCTAGATGTGCTCTTTCGATCATCAAAGTCTCTACCATAATCACCATTTGAATAACCAATCAACTTTAAATCTTGTGAATGTGTATAAACTAGACCATGATTTATTGTACCTTAAACATATCTTAAAGTTCTTTTTATTGCAATGAAGTGATCTTGCTTTGGCTTTTTCATATATTTATTGACCAATCCAATTGTGTATATAATATCTAGACGTGTGAAAGTTAAGTATCTCAAACTTCCAACTAGACCTTTGAACAGTTTCGAGTTTACCGACTCTCTATTTGAATTTATTCTCATTTTTATGCATATTCATGTTGGCATAGCCATTGGCTTGCAATCCTTCATTCTAAACTTGTTCAAGATTTGTTCCACATATTTCTTCTACGATATAAATATTCCGTCTCCCATTTGTTTTATCTCCATTCCAAGAAAGTATCACATTTTACTAATATCTGTCATTTCGAATTCTTTAGTCATAACTTTTTTAAAATCATTGAACATACTCGGATTACCCTGCGAAGATCATATCATCCACATATAAATACACAATCACGATGTCACCGTCTTGATTTTTCTTGGTGTATAAAGCATACTCATATGGGCTTTTTACAAAACTATTCTTTTGGAAATACTAATCTATTCTCATGTTCCAAACCCGTTGAGCTTGCTTTAATCCATACAATGATTTCTTTAGATGATAGACTTTGTCTTCCTATCCTTTTTTAATATATCTTGGTGGTTGCTTAATGTAGACTTCTTCTTCTAAGTATCCATTTAAGAAAGTTGATTTTACGTCCATCTGATAAATCTTCCATTTATTTATTTTTTTTGCTGCAAGTGCTGTGATAAGTCTAATAGTATCAGTTCTTACAACTGGAGCAAATACTTCTTCATAGTCAATTCCTTTTCTCTGCTTATAGCCTTTAGTGACTAAAGTGTCTTGTATTTTTTAACCTTTCCTTCTTGAATATTTTTTGTCTTGTGCACCCACTTAACTCCTATTGCCTTATGTACTTCTGAAGATCAGTTATTTCTCATGTGTCATTTCTATTGATCGCAGCAATTTCTTCATTCATGGATTTTTTCCAATTCTCATCTTTAATGGCCTCTTTGTATGTTAATGGATCACACTTTGCCATCAAACAAAACAATGCGTAATCAAATGTTGTCTATATATGTTCTGTGGCATCATAGATATCATTTAGACTTCGCATTTTTATAGATGCTCCCCTTGAATCGCAACTGTTATTACTACTTTGTGATGAAATTAATGTTGTTGATTCAAGAGTTGTTAAAGTATGACTTTATGGAGGAATCTGTTTATCTCCTTATTCATCTTGTGTGTTAAAGTCATCATCATCGAAAAATAGTCCTTGAACTTTCATATCTTCTTTGTTCCATTTCCAATAATCTGCTTCATCGAATTCGACATCTCGTGAAATGATCACCTTCTTGGTCAAAGGGTTGTATAATCTATATGCCTTACTCCTTTTTTCGTAGCCAATAAATATGTACTTTAAACCTTTTTCATCTAACTTCTTTCTTTTTATGATCAGGAATATAACATCTACAATGAGCTCGAAAATTCTAAGATGTCCAACTGCTAGCTTGCTACCACTTTATGCTTCATTTGATGTTTTGAATTTTACACTTTTTGTTGGACACCAATTTAGTAAATAAACAGTACATATAACAACTTTAGCCCAGAAAGTTCTCGATAAATGCTGTCCTTTCACCATGCTTCTCACCATATCAAGAATTATACGATTCTTTCTTTCTGCAATGTCATTTTGTTGTGGTGTATATGATGCTATCAACTGATGAACGATTCCATGCTCTTTGCAAAATGTTTTAAACAATTTTGACGTGTACTCACCTCCTTTATCAAATCTAAGTATTTTTAAATATTGCCTACTTTGTTTTTTTGCCATTGCTTTGAACTCCTTAAATTTATCAATAGCTTTTGATTTTTCCTTAAGAAAATACACCAAACATTTTCTGTTGAAATCATTAACAGGTAATATAATACCTATTTCTACCAAGTGATGATATATTAAATGGTCCAACTATATCTGAGTGAACAATCTCCAATGATCTTTTGGCTCTCTATGATTTTCCAACTTCAAAACTTGGCCTGTGTCGTTTCCCTTTAATGCATGCTTCACATAATTGGTCATATTGATTAAATTCTGGAAGTCCATTTATCATCTTTGCTTTTGATAACAATTTTAGGCCAGTAAAACTAAGATGACCAAACCTTAAATGCCATAGCTATGATTATCTTTAATGACAGACTTTATGCACTTCAATACTTCAGACTAAATATCAAGTGTGAAAAGATGATTCTTTGTCATATTAACTTTAGCAATTAATTCTCCACCTTTGTTGATGACAATAGAGCAGTCTTTCAAATATATGTTGTATCCTTTTTCTAAGAGCTGACCAAGGCTAATAATATTCCTTCTTAATGCAAATACATAATAGACATCATATATATACCTCCTCTCTCCATTTTTTAAGGTAATAATAAGTTTACCTTTGTCTTTAACTGGAATTTTTAATGAGCCACCAAAAGTAACTTCTCCTTGGATGGTCTCATCCAAATTTGTAAACAGCTCTTTTGACTCACACATGTGGTTGCTAGAACCGATGTCAAGATGCCAAATATTTGTCTTGCATTCTTCATTTCTTTTGTATGTTAAGAAAATAGTCGATTTAACTTTTTTATCTTCTATTGCTGCAAAATGATTTGTTTCCTCCCTCTTAGGGGCTGATATGCACTCGTAACTAAAATGACATTATTTGTTACAATTATAACACTGCACTTGTGATTTATTACGTCATTGTTGAAAGTCGTCTTTTCCTCGATTTTGGAATCCTCAACCACGACCATACATTTAATAGCCTCCATTTGTTTGACCTCTTTCAAAAGAATTCCTACTATGTCCTTATCCGCCACGTCTTGTTCTGTAGGTACCTTTGTAGCCACCTTGATCTCCTCTGCCTCGTCTATACCTACTGCTAGTTTGAATGCCACTAATAGATAACTTGCTTTGCAAAGCTTATTCTAAGTCACCAATATTTTCATTTTGGATTATTCTCTACTCATAATCTTGAAGAGAGCCAATAAGCTCATCAATAAAGACTTGTGACAAATCCTTTGATTTTTCAATAGCAAGGATGACATAATCAAATTTTCTTGTCAGTGAATGTAAGATTTTTCCATCACCTTGACATCATCAAGAGCTTCTTTATTACTTTTCATCTCGTTCGCTACCACTTTCAGATGAGTAACATAGTCACTAATCTTTTTGGAACTCTGCATCTTTAATATTTCAAATTTAGCTATGAGAGATTGGAGTCGTACCTTTTAACCTTTTCAACTCCTTGAAAAGATTTCTATAGAGTTCCTTATGCATCATTTGATGTTTTTGCTTATGATATTTTTTCAAATATTGATTCATCAACTCCTTGAAAGATGAAAAACAAGGCCTTATTGTCCTTTTTGTATGATTCCTTAAATGATGCCTTCTGTGCGTTTGATAAAGAAGCGTCGACAGTTGCATCTTCATGCACAATGTAGCCCTCTTTACAATCTCCCATAAATCTTGTGATTCGAGCAATACCTTTGTTTGGATGCTCCAATTTTCATAATTTGTTTTCATTAGAATTTGAGACTGAATCATATTGGCCATGTTTCACGTTCTTAAAACATAGTCACAGATCTTGCTCTGATACCACTTGTTGGAAGTGTAGTAGACTCATAATTCCAATTCAAACAATAATATATTGATAATATATCAATGTTACACTCTCTATGAGCTTCAACTCTATCTCTCTCTTCATTTTTCCTCTGTTTTTTCAGGCATAATTACAAATATAAAGGTCTTTTTATAGGCATGAAAGTTGGTTTACTCACTAACTTTGGCAGCAAACAAACAACTACAATAAGAAAACGTTGATAGCTAGCACACAACTGAGAATATAATTCATTTTGTCGTGTCTTTTCTCTAAAAGAATCAAGAAGTGTCTATCGTGTTTGGCTTCTAACAGGGTATACGGTGTCCTGGCATGGCACCTATTCAAGCTAAATCTTGCACTTTTAAGTTTTGCAAGAAACTATAGATGGATTATTAAACAGAAGGTTTGATCTACGTTTAGGATTTTTGATAGATGTAATGGAAGTACATCTTCCGTAGAATCTCTACCAGTTTTCATTAAATTTTGATAACTTCTCTATCACATATTTTAGCTATCTAGATATCGACCATGGTTTTTGACAACATCAATGAGATGCACATTAAGTAACAGTTAGGCTTGTTCAAATTTATTAACGAGAAGGCAAGGAAATTACAGCCTCCTAAAACATCAAAAACAATCACGATTAATGATTTCAAATTCCTAATCTTTAGAAAGGTGTTCACTTCATAGAAAGAAGCCCAAGAAACTTATACAAGCCTCCTAAATTTCTTCACAACATTGAAAAACTTTGTCATCCCATAACTAATCATGCCTCATCAATTTCATGTAGTATGATGTTGTAGAAATATAAGTGTGAACGTAACGGAAAACTCTCATTCTCATTTGCTGTAAACGCCAAGCATATATATATAGATATACCACAATTTCTTACCTTAAGGACATCTAAATATATGCCAAATCTCCTAAATATATATTGACTGTACATTTACATATAGTGTACAAGATATTTTCCCAATATTCCCCTTCAAGTCTGAGCATGAAAATTACGAATGCCTAACTTATAAAAAAGGTACTAAAATTGCTATTTGCAAAACATTTTTGTAAATATATCAATGAGCTGATCATGAGTACAAACATAAGTGGTAGGATTGTTATTAGCTTATACGTGATCAAGATTGTGACGAAGCCAGGAATTTCAGATAGGGGGCCCAAATATTTAATTTTTAAAATTTTAGGGGGCCCAGTGTACCACTAACCTCTAAATAACCCCGTCCTAATATATATATATATACATGTATATATATATAATTATTTAATAATCTTGGGGGTGGGGGGGCCCAGTGCACCACTGGCCCCCACCTACCTCCGTCCCTGATCAAGAACATGGTGAAATCAACTTATATGCGTTTTGTGCGCTCGTGAAAAATAAGATTGAAAGCAATATGTAATGCAATTTGACTATTACAAAATAGTCCTCTTGACTGAGAGTGAGAATCATCAAGTGAGTGAAACAAAGATTTAAGCCAAGTCAATTTACAACTAATTGCAGCCATAGAACGATACTTTGCTTCAACAAAAGAACGAGACACTGTTGATTGTTTCTTGGTTTTTCCATCAGACAGGAGAATCATCAAGAAGAATGCAATAGCCAGTGAGTGAACGACAAAAGAGTGGAAAACTTGCCCAATCAAAGTTATAGCAAGCATTGAGATGTAATGCATTGTCATGATGCAAGAGAATGTCTTAAACTGAGTAGGCCTTTAAATATCAAAGCATATATATAACAACATCCCAATGAACTATACAAAGAGCTTGCATGAATTGAGCCAAGATATGGACAACATAGTATAGTTTAAGGTTTGTTTTGGTCAAATAAATAAGTTGATGAACCAAATAACGATATTTAATTAGATTAACAAATAAGGGTGTGACATGCGAGGTGATGATTTTAGTTAATTGGAAATCTGCAAATTTAACACCAAAAAGATCGGTTCCAAACAAAATGTCAAGTGAGTACTTTCTTTTAAAACAAAAACAATCCTTCATGTCCACAAGCAATTTTAATGACAAAATCCTTCATATGAAAGAAACAACTAAAATAAGCTTTGAAGCTAGCAATGGCTGTGGAATTATTCTTATCAACAATTAACTCATTAACATAGAGCAAAAAATGCAAGAAAACACCATGCTGCTCATAAGTGAGCAATGAATAAACATAGGAGTAAAGGAAACCAAACAATTTTAAAGCTCCAGCAAGATTAAAAAACCAACTTCGTGGAGTTTGTTGAAGATCATACAAGGATTTATAAAGGCAGCATACCTTACCCGAATCGAAGACAGAAAATCCATGTGGGAGTTGCATATAAACTTCTTCATCTAGATCATCATGAAGAAAAATATTATGGATATCCATTTGATGCAATTCCCACCCACTAATAATAATAACTGCAAGAAAAGCACGCAATGAAACCATTTTCACAATATAAGCAAAAGTTTTATTAAAATCAACTCCTTCAATTTGATTGTTTTCAAGAATAACCAGCTTAGCTTTGAAGTGATCAATTAAGCCATCGGAGTTGTATTTGATTTTATAGACTCACTTATATCCAATAGCTTTCTTCCTAGGAGGAGGATTTTCAATGGTCCAAGTGCCATTATACTTAAGTTCATCAATCTACTTAGCCATAACATCACACCAATGAGGGTTTTTGACCACCTTTGAAAATCATATGGGTTCAGTATCAACAATAATAGCTGCAAGAAAACAATTATGATTTGTAGTGAAGTTAGCATAAGTAACATAGTGGGTTGTAGGATAAGGAGTATTGGAAGATGAAGATTGAGTGGTGAGTGTAGTATGGAAAACATAATCTTGCAATATGGTATTAGGTTGACGAATTCGCTGACTTTTGTATACGGTGGTCCCATCATGATTAATAATAGGGGTTGACATGTATTCAACAACAGATAGAGGAATAATGGGATTAGAGATGCTCACCTTGTTGTTAATAGTGGTGGATAGATAGTACACTATTCCCCTTATCATTTTTACCTAAATTATCAGAAGAAGCACCTAAAATAGGCATCAAAGAACTGAAAACGGCTAGTGCAAAATTGTAGCACTTAATGGCACGAAAGAAGAGGACAATAAATGATCATCATATGCTGTTGGATTGGTAATAGACAAGGGCTAGTGAGATGTAGATGAAGCCTCAAAGAATTGAATTTTGTCTTTAAAAAGTACCACATCTTGAGAGACATATAATTCACTAGTTTCCAAATCAAACACACACCATCCTTTCAATCTATAAGGGTATTCTACAAAATTGTACTATTTACTATCATGATTGAACTTATTTTTGTCATACAAAGCATGATGAACATAACAAATGGACCCAAATGTTCGAAAATGAGTTTGAGGAGGTGGTTTCTGCTTGCCTCCAAGCAAAACTAAAACCACAAAACAAACACAATGTAAAGCACATATAATCATGCAATCATGCAACAATGTAATTATGGTATAATAGTCAATAACATCAAATCTCATGAAATTAACTTACCCACAACATCAATCACTAAAAAAGCTCCAACACACTAACTTGTTCCATTCATGTTCAAGTGTTTTGATTTAAATACACATATCAATCAAAATATTGAACCCTATTCATACATTTATGACACTTGTAATAATGCACTCATTCCTATTTAACAATTAAAGAGGTAGGTTATCACTAAATATCCCCCCATGGAATTTCTCAATTTACTAGATCAATAGGTTCATTTTTATTGAAAACACCATATTTTCAGATTTCATTCAACGATCACCTAGTCTTTTGACGAGAAGGAAAACACCTTAACATGAATCAACTAGGTCATATTTTATTTAGGTTGGTTGAAGTGTTATTATAGTCTTTTGATGCAAAGGCAAATACTTTTTCATGAATGCTGGCGATTTCTTAACTATATCACAACTCACAATTGGCTATTAGCCGTATTCTTTACCCAAATATTTTTAAAAATTGCTAGTGAAATAGGATATTTATTCAATACAGTTTTTTAAAATTTATTTTTTCCTAATCTATATCATTTCTTCCTAGTCAATCACTCCCATAAAAGGCTACTAATAATGCCTACCAATTTAAATAAATTTAGTTATAAGTACATCCAAACGAGTGTCATAAAATGAAAGAATTTATATAATATTCTAATCAACATGCATATTTACCTCAAAAAATACTTAAAACACAAACTTCACAAGTTAATGTTTCTTCACAATTTAAGTGATCATGTACATAGTTAAGCTAATTCCTTTCAATTTCTTGTCATTGACACATTCACACAAATATATAATGCAAAATTATGTAACAATTATGCAATGCAAATGTAAGCAAAAATGCACATAATACAAATGCAAAGTCATATGCAATTAAAAATAAAAAAACATATACACCCATATCTGAACAACACACAGTTCTCAATGTGGAAACAACACGTAACTAAAGCACAATCAAAACTAAAAAATAATTGAAAAAAAAATAAAAGAAATAGAAAATAAGGGCTATAGGGATTGTGGTGGTGATGACATCAGAGAAGGGAATTGGATGCCTGACACTGCAAAATGCTTAAGTAGTTTATTTGTTTGGTAGCGTTGATGGTGCATTATTCCTTTAGTTATGCCTCTATGGTGTCCATTTTGCCCTCTAGTCACTTGTTGTTCTCTTCAAATTTGCTGAGCACCTTCTTCCAGCCTTCTTCTTTATCATCATATTATTCATTTGATGTTACCTCTTGATGTTGCAGCAATGGTGCTAAACTAGATCTTGTCTATTCTGTCCTATGCTTAACTACAAATTTAGAGCTTGGATCTCAGAGTTCCATGCCACGGGACTCCAAGATTTCAGCTCTCCTTAAGTATGTATTATTGAACATTTCAAGGAAGACAGGGGTTAGTCCATTAACAACAATATCATGGTAGTGAGTCAAAGCAGTTACTAACAATTCCATGCTTAAATAACTACTCTTTTTTGTAATGGAAGTAACTATTATTTAGAAGATGTGTGTAAATGTGCAAACCTTGACTTTGTTCTCCCTACACCAAAGTAAGAACAAATCCTTTTTAGAACATTTATTACTTTAACTCTTAGCAAAAACAATGTGACACATGAATTTGTGTAGTAACAAATGTTTTAGACTCCTAATGACATTATTGGGTACATTATGAGCATCAAACACATATACTCTAGTCATTTTCTTTCAACAAATGGTTGCATAAAAATTATTATGTGATTCTATAATCTTGGTATAAATCATGTATATTCCATAGACCCTAGTTTTTATTGTAAAAGGAAATTATAAAGGTTGGAGTAAAGGATAAGCATTTTGGATTTGGGTTAGACACCAGAAAAGAAAAGAAGAAGCAATTTTGAATGAAGGACAAAGGAAAATATGAAGATTACATCACAAGATCTAATATAAAGTAACCTTCAATCCAAATTGGAAGAAGATTTCATTCAAGACAAAATGGGGATTATAAATTATAAATTTTTTATTTCTATGTGTTCTTTTGAATATTAAATACTGGATTTATTTTATATGTTTATGAACTAATTCGTTTAGTGCTTAAAGGTGATGAAGCCTTATTTGAAATAAATAGTATGATATAGTCTTTTATTCAATGCAATTTTTTCATCAGTTTATTGCGATTCAATTATATGCTTATATACTTGAACTAATTTATCTGGAATATTAGTCTAATGTTTGATTTTATATGATTGAGATTGAGAAATCTTTTCGCGTGAATAAATCTACCATAGTTAGAAGGAGTTGCGTGCAAACCTAAAGACAGGTCGACACAAATCCTGAAAATTAAGGTCAAACCTAATAGTGAAATTCACAAATTGAGTAATGCAATCTTAGGGGTTTAAACTAGAAAGAGATTTCAGTTAATCAATCAAGGGTTAGTTGTTAATAGTGTTGAAAAATATATCAACATAAGATAGGAATTTTCAAGGTTTAATAATCAATAATTCAATTACATGATGAAGGGTTAATTTTTTAGGGAGATTCATCACCTAGGTATTACATATTTGATATCGTTTAATCGTAGTAGTTTCTTTATCCTAGTTCATTATTATGTTAACTTTAGTTTAGTTATTTTAGTTTAATTTTCAATTAAATTCACAGCCTGATTCGACAATTAGATAATAGAAAAAGATTAATAATAATACCTACAGTCCTTTTAGGAACGATCATACTTGCCAGTGCTAGCTAAAACAATAGATGTATCTGGTCTAACATGGTATAGTAAAATGCGAGACAATGGAATGCAATAGGATGGATAGTAGAGGGCTGCCTATGCCTAAAAGCAATGATCCACCCTTCCCTTTATCTACTTGTGATTAAAGCTTATAATTCTTATAAAAACATCAATAATCAATCAAACTCACACCTTCAAAAGCTCTTCATCGACTCCAAGAAAATAACATCCCTCAAATGATATTTATAAATAGAGAAAATTATGCCAATTTTCTATAGCTCGTACTTAGGAGCTTGTAACTTATCAAATGATGAAGAGAAAGTTGGTTTATAAGCTCAAATTCAAACATGATGGTTTAATACAAAAATATAAGGTATAAATGTTTATTTAAGACTATATATGCAACGAAAAGGTATTGATTTCGAAGAAATTTTTATGCTTATAGCAAGATTTGACATAATTAGAACAATTTTGGCTATTGATGTAGCATGTTTATTAAATATGTCAAATATACATTTTAAATGGCATTTTAAATGAGAAAGTGTTTATGAAATAACCTAAAGAAAGAGAAAAGGCCTATTAGCTTAAGAAAGCCTTGTATGGCTATAAACAAGCATCAAAGTCTCAGTACTTGAAAATTAATAGATATTTCAACAAGATTGGATTCTATAAAAGTTTAATTGACCCAAATTTACATATAAAAATCAACAGTGATGATGAGGTACTTATTGTATGTTTATGTGTAGATGATTTGATTTATATTACTAACAATTTTAGTCTCTAATGGCACTCAAGGGGGAGATGAAATTGGTGTTTATAAAATTCATCAAATTTTCTATCCTACTCAATTAATAACAATCAATATAATAAACAAAGAAGGAAATTTTTCTTAATATAAATTAATCGAACAATTGAGCAATAAATTAAAGAGGATAGAGAAGAGAGAGATGAAACCAATTTATAGTGGTTTGATAAACAACCCTTTTTCTATGTCCACTCTTAAGACTCTTTTTAAAATTCCACTATAATTCTTCTTTCTAAGTGAAGAATAACCTTTGCATAATTTTTTTTGGGTAAAGAAAAACCCTTCTTATAATCTTCTTCCAAGGTAAAGAGAAACTTCAATACTACTTGGATCACTCCCAAGTACAATATTCAACAACCTAACAAAGTATTACAATTGAAAAATGTCTCACTTATTCACTTGATAAGTCCAAAATGGCTCACTCATGCAAATGTGACATAATGATGCTCAAATGGTTGAAAACTTTTTTAAATGTGTGTGTACAACAAATAAAACCTTCCTAATGCTAAAGCAAATGATAAAACACCGTTTTAGAGTGTTTTGGGACCCAAAATAGCTATTGGAGCCAAGAACTAACCATTACAACGACCATATACAGTTCACTAGTCGACCAATATGCATTACATCATCAGATTCATTAGTTGTTAGAACAATGGTCAACTATTATACATATTGAATAGACCAATACATTAACCAATGTTGTTGTAAAATCTTGTTATATCAAATTTAACAACTTCAACTTATATTGGTCGACCACTAACTCATATAGGTCGATCAATAACCTAAAAACAAATGATTTTAACAACTTCAAATGTTCAAAACCAATTTATTCAAGTCAAATATTATTTAAAAATTTTCCAAAATGTTCCACAAAGATTATTTGAAGATCCAAAGGCTTTTGTGTTAAAATCAAAAGCTTCAATGCCTCTTGATGAATGTAAAGACTCATGCAATGAAGTAAGATGAAACGATTATGTATTTTTTGGATCATCAAATTAACAAAGAGCTTATAAATAATAATAAATATGTGAAAAAATCGTGATGAGCCTTGATCTCCTTTTGTTATTGTTTCGATCTTCATTTCATCAGTTACAAATTTCAACTTCTCTTTATCAACTTCATACACTATCTTTTTGAGTTTATTACTTCATTTTGTTTTAATATTGTTTTTTTTCAAAATAATAAACACATTTTTAGTCATTATATATATTTTGTTATCATCAAAACATCAATTAGAACCTCTCTTGGTTTTAAAATAATAATGATAAATAAATTTAGGATGAATGATTTAGGACTAATAAGTTGTTTTTAAGGTTGGAAATGATTCAAAATAATGTTGAGTTTTTCTCTCTCAAGAAAAATATGTCAAACTTTCTACTTATGAAGTTTCAGATACAATATTATAATCCTACGAATGCTCCTCTTAACACCAATCAAAAGTTCAGCTTAAAAGATGAGGATGAAAAGGGTGATGGACATGGATGTCAGAATTTAAATGGAAGCCTGATACATCTAACTAACAACATACTTGATATCATATGAGTAGCTAGTTTATTCTTGTGATTCAAGCATACTCTTAGTAAAATCCATTATGATGTTGCTAGAAGGGTGTTTAAATATCAAAAGGAACTAGCACTTAAGGGATTTGGTATACTAATACTAACAATAAAGAGTTGTATGGCTTTTCTGATAGTGATTGGTAAAATACTTAATGATCGAAAAAGCATATCCAATTATATTTTTAACCTTATTTCAAATGTCATTTATGGAGTTAAAAGAAGCAATTATTTACAACCATATCCTCATTAGAAACATATCTAATACATTAATATTACTTTAGTAGCCTGTTAATCTATTTGATTATCATGTATTCTTAGTGATATGAAACAAAAATAAAAAAAGGTGAAATGAATATCATTTATGACAACCAGTCAATAATTACTATAACAAAGAATCTAATGTAACACATTCATATAAGATATTCTGAAAGTTAACATCACTTCATTAAAAAAAAAGCAATTGAAAGGAGTATAAAAATAAACTACTACAACGATAACGAACAACTTGTGTATTAATTTACAAAGGCACTTCTTATAATAAAGTTTGATCTTTTAAGAAATATGTCAGGAGTTGATAATTTTAACATTATGAAAGAGTATTAAAGTAACGCAAAAATTAATAAATTTTATATACTCAATTTTAGTGTTCATGTACTAATTAATGATAATATTTGTAAATCTTAATCTTAAGCAATAAAAAAATATATTTTTGATTTGTAGGAGATATTTGTTATGTGGTTTTGATGGTGCTTAAACTTCAGCCATAGTGTTATTGTCATTTGCTTATGTATAAAAATACTCTTAAATTCAATAAATTTGTGTTTTTTCTATTCAATATTTTCTACTTCAAACTTGTTTGATAAAAATCTTTATTTTACCTCTCTTTTAATTGTTACCAAAACAAACTTGTGAGAATTGTAGACATTTTTTTTATCAGTACTAACATTTGTAAAAGTTAATGTTTTAAAATCGAACCGGAAGTTAAAACGGTAAGACATAAATTTTAAGGTTTAAAAAGTTCAACCAGTATTAGATCATCATAAAAAGGGTTAAAATTTGAATAAGATTAAAGAATTTAAAATATATTTAACAGAAATTATCCTTATTTACTGAAGAATTTGAAGTTTAATTAAAAGAGAAGATTGTTAAATAAAAATTAATTAATTAATTTTAGTTTATAAATTCAATTAATTTATAAAAATTAATAAATTATTCAGTTGCTAATAATAAAGATTTTTAAAATAAATTGAATCAAAAAATTAAAATTTAAACGCCAAATTAAAGCTTTAACTGTTGCACTGACCAAAATAATTCGGTTTTTCAATTATTAATAAAAATAGCTGCCGTGTTTAGCCTCCTCAAGTAATCCTTCTCCGTCAATAACTTTGTTTGCAATCATCCTGACAGGGTTTGTTCTTTAACATGATAGGTATATATCTACATTAGCTTGGATGCATAGTTCCACAACTGCTCGAATCCTGTATCAGTCAAACGGAGTTTCACGAACGTTGTGCCGACCAAAAGGGTCACAGAGACATGATATGACTCAACGGAGACAAGTGCATTATTGATGGATCCCTTGACCGGTGAACAGAAGCCATGGCGTGTACTCATTGTTTGAACAAGACAGTTCTGAATCTCATGTCAAGTCTGACTGATATGAACTTCTGACCACTGACTGTACAGTAACTTGAATCTCTAAAAGTGACCAATAATGTAACACAAAGATGGAAAGCAATTGGGTCAAATTGGTTCATCAGAATCAAATAAACTCTGCCTGCAACTCTATACACGGATTACATGCAGGAGTTGTAAGACTTTCCAGGCCTCCAGTACCTCGTATGCAACTAGAATTATCAGGCACAAGTAATGATTTCTTGGGTGTTTTTTTTTTTTAACCTACGAGGTGTCCTAGAAGAATCTCAATTATGGGAAGGTACCTTTAAGCCATCCACACCTAGACTAATCCCCGTTCGAATTAGGTAGGTCCCTTATGAGAGGCAAAGCTCTGATCTCAAATTTTAAACAGCTGCATACATAAAGACGGTATGAGGTGTTTCAAATAACCATTTGTGCGATCTTCTTAAAAGGGAATATTATAGAGATTCTTTTGTCTCCGAGGTAGTATCAGAGCAAGAGTCACATTCTGGGGACAATTATTGTTCGTTGCTTTGATCTTGCTGGATCTCTGACTCCCACATGTGGCCCACCGCTCTCAGTCTTTTCAAGCCCAAAATGCAAGTAGAATGAAACTGAAGCGTTGAAAACTAAACACGTCACTTTTTACTATTACTTGAAAACCAAATACTAGGATATGCCCTGTCGAATTGTCTTAGTACGCTAAATTGCTACGTAGCTTTCAATGACATAAAATTTAATAATTTACAAGTCCACCAGCTCCATCGATTTAATCGTACAAATTTTAAATTATATAATTTTTAATTTTTTGTTCAATTTATTTTAATAAATTTTGTTATTAAAAGCTGATAAATAGATTAATTAATCGATTAATTTTTTAAAATTAATAAATTTTCAGAAACTAAAATAAATAAATTTTTTTTATTTAATAATTTCTTTTTAATTAAGCTTTAAAAAATTATGAGTAAGGACAATCTCTTTTAATTATATTTCAAATTATTTAATTTATTTAATCTATAGACAATTTTATGATAGATTAATCTCGATTGAACCTTTTAAATCTTAAATCTCTTGTCTTATCAATGTCATATGTTATGCT
The DNA here is from genome assembly GCA_027568895.1 of Erythroxylum shatona. Classification (NCBI taxonomy): domain Eukaryota; kingdom Viridiplantae; phylum Streptophyta; class Magnoliopsida; order Malpighiales; family Erythroxylaceae; genus Erythroxylum; species Erythroxylum shatona. Next base: position 4,982,032 of record JAOSBK010000204.1, read on the forward strand.
CCGATCCCATTTCCAATAATCATTCACCAAATGGTTGAAAATTACACATCTAAACTTATAGTTGAATTCTTGCATATTTATTTACCTTCCTCTTTTTGAGTTGGAGCAACTCATATTTTCATGTTTTAGTTTCCTAATTTTAATAATGAATCCTATAACATATAATTCATTAAATGTTAATTTTACAAGTTCCGATAAATATATTTTTTATTCTTTAACTATATTTTACTCAAAATAATGCGATTTATTTATAAATTTAAAAATTTATGGTTTAGATAAGGTCGAGTTAAAATTAAAAAATTTTATTTAAAAATTCAAGTATAATTTAAAATTTGATTAATTTAAATCGGATCTGTAGATAAGAACCCAATAGTTTTTGGCTTAATCATGTAAAGTATAGGGTCCACGTAATTTGGAATTAAGGGTTAATCCAAGAAGTTCCAGGTTGGAGATAAGAACATGGCATGCACGTACGGCGTACCTCTTATCTCTATATCTATATCTATCAACATATAGTCGTTGGATGTGGCTTGTGACGATGAAATTAAAAAGCAAGCTTTCGTATTAATTAATGTTACTAAATCTTAGATCCTCTTCGTTTTCAAAGCACAATTCTAGAGAACATGTAACTGATTAGTTAAGACTGGATATACGTTACGTACTGCAATCAGTCAGAACCTGAACCAGTAAACAATTTAGCAACAACCGCGCAAATCTGGCATAGACCCTTCAAATCTCTGTTCCTCTTCCCCAGCGGCGGTGGTCTGATTCCCCGAACGGAGACTTCGCAGTTGTCGGCAGCGTGCGCGGCGTCACCAGCCAAATCAGCCAACTCGAAGAAGGTCTCTGAGTTTAAGTCGTTGTAAGCTGTCTCTAGAGCCGAAACTGCCTTTACATAGTCTCGACTGCATTCCATGAGTCGGCGGTAGCTTGAGGTTCTTCTAAGCAGCTTGTTTACGTAGTCTCTGGTTGCAGTTGCGTTGAGGTAAGCTAACGCCACTGAGATGTAAGCTAGTGTGTACTCGTCGGCTTCTGGGGTTCGATGGTCGGAGAAGAGAGAGTTTATGCAGAAGGAGTAATCTGAAGTTTGGTGGCAGACCTTAGAGACTAGTTTGTTGTGTGGTGTAATGATGGCAGTAGCAGAGACAGGGACGACAGTGAAAAGAAGCAACAAGAAAGGGCAAATGAGAGAAAGGAAAAGAGAGTTGGCCATCTATGTGGACATGAAAATGCAAAGATATTTTAAGTTATAGATTTGTATGAAAAAGGCCAAAAACAAAAGAAAAGGCCAAAGAAGAGAATAGGTTTATTTATATTTTTAATTTTATTTATTTTAATAACTCTTGTTATTAAAAATTGATCAATTTATTAATTAATCGATCAATCGTCCGATTTTATGATTGGATTAAATTTTTAAATCTTAAATATCTTATTTACCTAAGATAACATCCTATTTGCGCAATTAATAAGAAAGTGTATTTTATTAACCCACTTTAATCTTAGAAAATATATTTTATTACCTTTTAAGAGTATCATTCATAGTCAATAGAGATTTTTTAAAAGTCAGATGATTATTTGACTGTCATTTAAAAAAGAGTTTTTTTTTGAAAGAGTTTCATACAATAAGCTGTTTGACAATATAAAAATAACAAGTACTTTTAATTTTAATTATATTTTATTTTATAATAAAATTATTTATGCATATAAATATTATTTAAAATATATTAAACAATATGCAAAGCACAATATATTAATTATTATATAATTTTAAGCCATATGAAACATAAATGAAAATATATCTAACCAAATCTTTTATATGGATTATAATATAAGTGAAACTAATATAAAAAATAAATATTAAAACATATAAAAAGTTAAATAATATTATATAAATCTCAAAATAAACGTGAAGATGTATTTGTGAGTAATGCGAGAATTATATGTAAAAACATAAGGGTAAAGGAGGCTAAAAAAGGTTTATTAATTGATATAAAAAATTTACATGAAAAAATACTTTTTTGAAAAGCTTTAAATTTGAGTTTCTGAAAAAGTTGTATTTTAGCTTTCAGAAAAGCTATTTATATGAAAATGTGCTTTTGAATTTTACAGTTAAATATTCATTTTTCTTAAAAATAGCTTTTGCAATGAAAAAAGTGCTTAGTTACCCTCCAAAAGCTGAAGCAAACAGGTACTTAGTCTAAGTAGTTGCTTACTAGTCTATTTACTTTATTGTCAAAATTAGAATGATTTTATTCTTGTACTTGTCTCCTTTTTCCTAGTTTGTATATTTATTTACTTATTTTATCTTATTTTCTTAATCCTTACCATGTTCTATATGTATTATATTACATATTTTTATATGTTTAGTTATACGTATTTATTTATATTATGTATTTCATTATTAATTTACAGTATATGTAAGTTTATCGAAAATAGTCTTTCCATCATGTAAGGATAAAGTTACGTACTATAAGATCTTTTTAAACCTCGCTTTTCAGCGAGACTTTTACTAGGTACTATTGTTGTATAATATTAGTATAGATTACTATTAAATACTATTTTTGAACAATTCGTTAAAATTATCAAATATTTTCTTAATTTTATATAATTAAAATTTAATCTCTAACTATAAAATATCTTTTAAAAGATATGGTTATATTAATTTTAATTTTAATTAGTAACTAATATTAAATAAAACTACTTCATACGTTATAAAAATAAATTAAACCTACGTGCCTATGTTAGAAAACTAAAAACAATTATATAGAAACATTGTTGAAAAATAAATTAGAAACAAAAATAATGTATGAAGGATGAAAATATTCAATGGGCATAAAAACTATTTTATTATATAAAAATTAACTCCTCTTAAAATTTAGACCTATATCGTGATTAAAATTAGAAAAGTATTTTAAATTTTGATTCAATAAAGTTATTTATTAAATTAACATATTAGACATAATAAATAATTTTTAAAATATTTTATTTCAAAATTTAATTCTTTAAAATTTTAATTTGTAAATTTGACTCAATATTTTTCGAAAATTCAGTGTAATAACCAATATTTCTTAATTTAATTTGGTATAAAAATCTTTGTGATACTGGGCGAGACCAAAACTTTGTTTGAACTTTGAACTAGCAAAAAGAAGCTATTTTATAACTCAATTTGAGTGTTGGATGTATAATGCCAAATCTAGATATTATAGAATGTTATAAAATCCAATAAATTTGAAACACTAACACACGATTTCGACTGGGCTGTGGGCTGTGGGCTGTGGCACGGAACAACACAGCTTTTATTTGTTCGACGAAAATGGGAAGAGAATGAATGACAGTCTTCTTCAGTCGGACAGACTTCTTTTCTTTACACTTTTTTCAGAGATAGAGCGAGCTTTGATTCGTTGCAAACATGGTGAACTACATGCTCATGATCGCCGCCGACCTCGAGAATCTCACCAACCTTCAGCCTCTTGGCGGCTGTGACGATCCTACCTTCTCCTATCTCTTCAAGGTCTTTCTATGTCTCTCACTTCTGATTCACAAACTCTTTCCTTTTCGTTGTTGTCTCTATTTGCTTTTCTTTTGGCTTCTAATGCAGTTTCTGGTAGATCCTTGCGCGCACATCATTGGGGTTTTTCCCTATCTCTAATCTGCTGATGACTGTGGCATTTGCTTTCTTATTTGTTTCTATCTCTGGTTTAATTTGGATGGAAATGGTAGGTGAAATGCGGAAGGTGTGGAGAGCTGAGCCAGAAGGAAACCTGTGTTTCGTTGAATGAGACTATTCCTCTTTCAGCGGGGAAAGGAACGACTAATCTGGTTCAGAAGGTAATCTCTATTGCACAATCTGCGCCTTTCTGTCCTTTCATATGTATGCATTTATGCCAATATAAATGTGTGCTGTAGTTCACTTGATGCAGTGGTTATTATAGTGACTTCGTTGGTAGTGTTGGTTGTTAGGTAGACTCGAAACAAATAAAAAGTTGGACCTGTGGATCTGATTGCTCGAATTACTGCCGTTTCTGTTATTTTGGGATTTCTGTAGCGTTAGAAGCATATGTTCTCTTGAATTTGACATGGTTGGTGCAAATTTAGATATCCATTTCTGATCACATTTCTTTCATATTTCTTTCAGAGAAAGCAGCTATTTGGGTCTTTGCATGTTTTTGATTATGTGATCAACGTATAAGATTCAGTTTGGTTTTCTAGCTTAATGTTTTATGTCTGTGTGACTCAATTTCGAGTTCAGTACCCGTGGGGTTAAAACTCAATTTTGTGTTCAGTACTTGTGGGGTTAAATTGTCTCTAACATATATGAAGTAATTAAAATCTTTGGATTGATTCAAATAATCCAGTTTTTCTGGACAAAGCATCTTTGCTAATACCATAGGTTGGTAGAAGCCAGCTGCTGTTTTGCGTTAATGGTGGTGTGATTGCAGTGCGTTGCCACTCTTATTTACCTACCAGTGCATTCTAAATTAATTGATAGAGGACACTCATTTGTTTATGGCTTCATAATATATGCAGTGCAAGTTTTGTGATCGGGAGGGAACTATCACAATGCACCCAGGCAAAGGAAAACCTCTGACACAACAAATCAGTGATACAGGAAAATATGCTCCGTTGATGATGTTTGACTGCAGGGGATATGAACCAGAGAGTTTCATATTCACTGTTGGCTGGAAAGCTGAATCTGTAAGCTTCTCTTCCTGAGCCCAATTCTTCCCTCTCATGTTTGTCATAAAGCATTAAAATAAATAAGTTTAATTATTGCAAATTGTTAATTGGACATTTGAAATAATATAGGCATTCTTTCAACTGAAATTGCATGACACTATAAGCGTAGACACAACTGGTATGCTCAAAAATTAGGATTATTTCTTTTCAAAATTCTTCTCCCTTTTGCAGCTGTGGAAATTAGATTTCACCTAACATGCTAAGGTGAAGAAACGGGCAAATCCTGATCATGTGTCTCAACTTTGTGGTTCACGACAGCATCTTAGAGTCACCTACTATGTAAAATTCAGGGTATAGTAAAAAAAATCTCAAATTTATCTCAATGTTGCAATACAAACCGAAAATTTAAAAAATGGCCTTAAAATATTTAAACTTTAGTCTAACAGTGCTGACGTGGCATGTTACATAAAATTTTTGTATGTGCAGCGTGTAAAAATTTTCCAACTGATTAATATTTATTTTATTAAATCTTAAAATATCTGATTCTTTTGGGTTGGAGGGCTGAGCTCTGCGGCTGACAATATTTTCCAGCTCCTTTTTGTTTTGACAAGCTTTTGAAGGTCCTGTTTTCATGTTCAAGCACGCACTCCATTTCAAGCTCAAAAATACGTTCCTTTATGTCAGCTAGAACCTCAGTTCGATCTTGTGAAACATCAATCTTGGGGAGTCCAAGGTTTCCTCAAGGATTTTGTGAGTTATCAAGATTCTTCGATCTTGTGAAACATCAATCTTGGGGGGGTCCAAGGTTTCCACAAGGATTTTGTGAGTTATCAAGATTCTCTGAGACAAAAGAACCAGCCAGATACCCATTTATATAGTCGAAGCTGTACAAAGGAGAACTTGGACTATGACTCTTAGTGGCAATCTTGCATTTTGGGTTGCATCTGTGCTGGCTTCATGTGAAAGCTTCTGACAGTTCATGAGTCTGCAAAGCTGTTGCCTCTTTGAATCTGTCAGCCAAGGATGTGCGTGGATTTGTTAAAAGCAGATACGATATCAACGGGGACTTGGACATTGCAAATGCTTTTAGTTCTTTTTAAGAGCCCATCAAGTGCAGGAAACAGAGGAAACAATTATAAGGATTTACAATAAAACTTGAAAATAACTTACAATCCGTTCTTTGAAGCTCATAACTCAGATCTAAAACCAGTTTTGCGTTTGCCATCACCTATTCACAAGAAGAAGAATCAATTCATTAACAAATATTAATTAGTTGGAAAATATTTTACACGTGGGTCATATAAAAAATCTGACTTGATGCCATTAATTTGAAGGTTATCGAATTGACAGCTTGAATATTGTGGCGTCATTGTTTAAATTTTGGGTTAGTATTAAAAAATTGAGATAAGTTTGAGATTTGTTTTGTAATTTATCTTAAAATTTATCACATTTTTACTTTGGAAAAACTAAGTTCTTTAGAGCAGGTTATATTATTTGTTGTAATTTTATGGCTCTAGATCAGCTTGCACACTTCCGATTAACATCTTAGGATATTTCTCTGCAGTTTATCAGTATGTCCATTAGTTGAATACTGCACCACTGAATGAACTTCTTTCTCACTGTTTTTAGTTACTTTTAAGCTTTTCTTTTTGTAGCCAATTATTGTCCACTTGTGGGAGTTTCGAGTCCCAATTAGTTGTGTTGCAACTGTTAATTTTTGTTTTGAAATTTAGCCCTATGATGTGCAGCTTGCAGGAACTAAATATGAAAACATCGACTTATCTGGTGAAGACTTTACTGAATATGATGAGAACGGAGGGTGTCCTGTTATGATATCGAATCTCCGTTCAAAGTTTGAAGTTGTGAAGTAGTATCATTCTCATCTGTGTGACACTTGTTCGTACAGAATCTGATAGAGGTGTAAAGCATTTGACTGTTGTATATGGAGGCACAAAAACTGAACTTATGGCTGGATTTATGTGATAACTGATTAGATTTGGATGATGATAACGGTTATCTGGATGTTTGCTTTCATCTTAGTAGCAAATACCTCTACTAGCCAATTGTGTTCTGTTGTCATACTTTTGTTTCTTGTTTCTGTCACGCGGTTCTGTTCGTAACAGTGCATCAAGTGGATTCACGATCTTTCGTAAGGGATGCCAATGAATGGACTCTTTCAAACGCGTAGAGAAGGAACTGAATAGTGGGGTTCTATTTTTTGCCCCTGTATGGTATTTTTTTATTGGTTAGAATAGGTGCATCAATACGTGTACCATCTATTGTTTTTATACAATCCTAAAAATTAAAAAATATGTTAAAATAATTTTTAATCATAAGGACATTTAAAATATTAATTAAATATATGAATGTATCTTAAAATATGGAAAAAATTTTGAATTATGTTGAATCTCAAGAGGTATATTAGTAAAAGATGGTAGAGTAATGACTCTTTTTACAAGACGGTTAATTGCATATAAGACTTTTCCAAAGTACTTCGAAATTGTCTAGGTTAAATGTTGAAAATGTTATGCATTGATTCCAGTTGTCTCACAATGCCTATAGTCATCAATAAAATTGCTACTTGTTCCTCCACAGTCAAATGATTTGTTGCCTTTAAGCTTCTTAAACTCTTCAATTCATCAGATAAGCTCAAGAAAATTTTCTTTATCACTCTCAAGTTTTCATAAATCTTTGTAGGATTCTCATTCAAAAGTTTTAATATCCAATCATGACTTGATAGAGCAGAAGTTTTACATGGTTTCTTTTGTAAATGAAAATATTTGTTCTCTCCCCCAATTACAAAAATAATGATTATCTTCTTCCGTTTATCATCAGAATCTGATTCAAAATTTGATAAAAAATTCATGTATCTACAATGTCAACATTAAATAATTAATAAAATATTCAATCAAGTATATTTAATCAAATATAGAAAAATAT
>JAOSBK010000204.1:4989748-5001712 GCA_027568895.1 Erythroxylum shatona
AAGCACAATATATTAATTATTATATAATTTTAAACTATATGAAACATAAATGAAAATATATCTAACCAAATCTTTTACATGAATTATAATATAAGTAAAACTAACATCAAAAATAAATATTAAAACATATAAAAAAGTCAAATAATATTATATAAATCTCAAAATAAATATAAAGATGTGTTTGTAGATTTTGTGAAAATTATGTGTAAAAACATAAGAGTAAAGAGAACTAAAAAATAGGCTCATTAATTGATATGAAAAATCTATCTGAAAAAATACTTTTTTGAAAAGTTTTAAATTTGAGCTTCTCAAAAAGTTGTATTTTAACTTCCAAAAAAGTTATTTCTAAAAAGAAAAGTTACTTTTGGATTTTATAATCGAACATTCTTTTTTTTAAATAACTTTTGTGGTAAAAGTACTTATTCACTTTCCAAAAGATGAATCTATCAGGCACTTATGCTATTTAGGGTTCTACTTTTGGATGAGATTCTACTTTTGGATTTTATAATCAAACATTTTTTTTTTCAAAATAGCTTTTGCGGTAAAAAAAGTACTCATCCTCCAAAAGATGAATCAAACGGGCAATTATGCTATTTGGGGTTCTTTAACTACGGACAAGTGATCACCAAGTTTATGTACTCATGGGGAGAAAGCAATGACAAAACCGTACTGATTAAACCAAATGCTCCAAGACAGTGAAAGTGAGGTGATTGTTTGGATATGAGTTGAAAAAGGCTTCACATCAAGAACCGAATAAAAGGGCATTGCAAACATTTGCACTAAATTGCTGCTTTGCAGATTTTATCATCAAAGGTTCCAAAACTATAACGTGTTGAATCGTGGCTATCAACCTACCATGCAAAGGAAGAAACTTTTGTATACAGAAAGAATGGAAGCTAATCAGCTTGCTACTTAAGACAGCAAAAGAACCTATGCAGACCTGTAACATTATAGCATCCAGTGGAGCCTACTTTATGAGACATTAATGTGGAGGGCCTTCTCATGGATTGATGTTGCATTCCCTCAGATACACATGATCATAGTCTACGTGCTTTGCCCAGTAGTTCCTGTACTTGGGGATGCCAATCTCAAGCCACGGTTTCAAGTTGCCATTGTAGTGTATGACAGCAGCTTGCTCAATATCTCTCTGATTGACGTTGGGATTATAACCAAGGCCGAGTACATGCCAATATCGATCAAGGGGATAAGTTCTATTCCAAAATGTGATGAGGCCAGGAGGCAGGGTCCCCAACTTCCAGAGCGTTCTGTCATGGTTCTGTGAAGAAACAAAAGTTCAAGTCACGTCTAAAAGCAAGATAAAGTAGTTGAACACATTGGACACAACACTCAAATTTGGAAGTGTATGTATCGATACATGCATCTTAACAATGAAATTAGCATATACATTCATTCCAATATGCTCCAACCTAATAGAACTAAGTATTTGTTGTATTAGATGGCATTTTGTAGCATCCACTCAAACTTAGCAGAATAACTGTCAACCATGTTACTTACCAGGTTCTGCCACCTATGATATACATCAGTGATGTTTTGTCGTTTCCATTCCGTCAAATCAAAGATGTTCATTCCATAAGCCCAACCACAAGCTCGGGGATCAAAATTCTTTGAGATTAGAGGATTTGAGAAGTTGAGATACCGATCAAAACGATGGAAGCTTTCTCCACAAGTTTCTACTGCACCATTAACATTACCCTTTAGGTCAAGGGACCAAAGGTCCGTTAGGTCCTTTTGCACAACAATATCATCATCTAGGAACAGCACTTTGTCAAGCTTTGGGAAGATCTCCGGCAGGTAAAATCGCAGGTGGTTGAGGATGGATAAGTACTTTGGATTCCGATACTTCAAGTTTTGATCCGAATTGCCATGATGTGCCCTGAAGTAGTAATCTATCATTGATGGAGAGCTGAGCTGTTTGAGAACAGGACTATAACTTGCATTTAACCATTTCAACTCCTCAATATTCTGAACGTCAATCGTGGCTTTGCCTGGTGGATTTCTTAAGAACCACATCCTCATTGCAGCATAATTAAGTCTATCAGTAACAATATGGAACACATGCTTTGATGCATCCTGCAAATATTTAGAACCAATGTAATGCGAATTTTAAGAATGAAAAACAAATGCAAAATCCTCAAACACCCAGACATTATATAAGTTGAACAAGGAAAATAGAAAAGGAGACGAAACTCCTGATCTGTGTGAAGTATGAATGTCCCTTACTCCACAATGTTGATGACGTTACGATCCGTCCCATTTAATTGCAAAACAAAAGAAGCACAAATGAATTTTCAAACAGGATGCTTACCTTGGCATGGGTAGCAGTGGAGTTGACAACAACTGCAGCAGCCAATACATTATCAGAGAATAATGCATAATGATACAGCTGAGGGTCTTCTAATTTCTCTTGATTTGCAAATTCTTTTTCAGAAGAATTCAATGCATAGTATTCAGTTGACAAGCGCAACGGAAGACAGTGTAGACCCTTAGGGAGAGTTTTTGCAGTTAACTGGGTCAAGAACAAGGTCTGTTTTTTATGCGCTTGAAGCTGCTCTTCAGCTGAGTGGAGCATAGCCCTAAGCTTCTTAACCATCACGGAGCAATCAGCCTCCAGCTGCTTGACTTTGGCTAACGTTTGGTCCATCGCCTTTAGTTTCTCAAAGGCACTGCAGCAACAAATGTTCAATATCATAGTCAGAGAAAATAGCAAATTGAAAATAGAAAGCAAGATTAAATTATGAGCCACTATGGTACTTGCTTAGTTGAATATTGAACAAGAATCTTATCACAGGCATGAAGAAGAAAAGAAGTGTCAAATCAGAAGATTACTTCTTTGGCAGGTCAGAATCATTAGTTGAATCCCCAAGAACATGCTGAACTTCCTTTAACCGCAGGCGAAGCTCCCTTGTAAAATGTGGATTGCTCTTCACCACAGGAAGGGAAAGATATACCTTTGCACTGATTAGTTGATCTTTGAGTTTTCGCACTAGTGTACCTGATGAAGCCATTTGATTTGTTCTTTTATCGGTTTTACTCTGAGCATTATCTTCCCTGTTGATCTTATTCAAGGTTGGAGTAGGCAGCTGTTCAACCTGCAAAAGAAGAAACAAAAAAGGGAGAAAGAAAAAGGGAGAATCGGTCAACTTGCAAATTTCAAGCTTCTATTTCAATTTCCAGAATTATCCAGGCCTTTAGGACAACAAGCAATACCTTCATTGTAAGTTTACAATATCTACTCCTCAAATAATTATAATATGTAACAACTTAATATCTAACATCAAATTTTTGGCCGAATATTACCCAAAATTTGCAGTTCAAATGTTTTGGCAGTCCATTGAGGTATATTGGAAAAACTTCTGATGTACGCTTTCTAGTGGAGTTAATATTGCAAGAAGATATGATCATTTTAAATAATAAAATGAAAAAAAACATCATATTCAAGCATGGGCCGGATACCAGAACTATGCTTACAAATTCTGTTTGGGAAATTGATATGAAATGCAGACAATAGAATAACCAGGAAACAATATTTCTACTATTAGTACTAAGAAAGACTAAATGTTGCAAGATGACGGCAAAATCATGAAATCACAAGTCCAAATACTCAGCCAGATATTGAAACAAAGTACATGCCACATACATTTAAAACTTAGAAAAAAAGCTATCAGCAGCCTTTCGGACGTATGCCACATTTTTCTAAATTAATCATATCATTATAAATTCACAAAGAAATACAGACTAAAAACAGAATTAGAGACAAGTTTACAAAGAATGAACCTCATTTTGGGAGGAACTTCGCAATTTATTTTTATCCTCTTGCTTGGCATCTTTGGCACCATCTGTCCTGCTTTCCTTCTGGTCAACAGCAGCAGTGACCTGTCTGATGGCATTATGTGCTTGAGATTGATCCTTCTCATCAGTTGTATACAATATTCTAGCAGATTTATGATCCCTTTCCTCCGTCAACTGCAAATCTAATTAACATTCAGAAGAAACAAAATCCAGGTTAACTAGAACTTGAAAATAAAATTGACCACATTCATCAAGAGATTAATAACTTTACATCATTTCATAATTCTAATCAAAGAGCAAGTACAAGTGGCAAGAAAGATTTTAAATAAAAGAAATACCTTTTAAATCAACGTCAGACGTGATGTCGGTAAGGGAAGATGTGGTAGAATCGTCAGTATACACAATTCCAATTGGTTCTTTAAGAGCTGTAGATGATTCCTACACCAGAAACAAGAAATTGATGAGGTGAGATCTGCATTTTCAAGAGTACCCAGAAAAGGAAAATTTGCTTTCCACAGAAATCAGGAGACGTCAATAACAAAAATTACCAGGGGCAGCACATTCAGACGCCTGGTGTCGCCAGGTAGAGTCTAGTAAAAGAAAATAGAAACAAGATTTAGAGATTATAGAACCCTTAAAGTTGAAAACAAAGAAAGAAAAAGAAAAAAGACGATCAGTTTGTTTCCGAATAGAAAAAGATTACTCACAAAAGCCGATATATCTTCCAGAAAATCGTTTCTAGCTGCAGAAAAGCGCATAAAAATTGTAAAAAGGAGAGCAACTTTATGGTAAAGCACGGATCAGGAATGCAGAAAGAAACAAATTTAACTCACAGGAAGGAACCTGGAACGCGGCAAATCTATCAATGTAAAAAACAATTGGAGCTATCACCGTGACAGAAAGCATTGCCATAACCAAATTTCTCATCGTCATCTTCACTTTTCTTCTCTCCAACGGACCCGCCGTCGCTAGAACCATCGCTCCACCGCCGCAACCACCACCAGAACCAACCCCGCCTTCTTATTTTTTGATTTGAGAAAAATACACACAAAAAAAATCTAAACTTCAAGACAAAACAACCGCATTCATCGTCATAACGGAAAAAACTGCAACAACCGCCGGTTTGTCGAAAAGCACCAAACTTCTCAATGCGTACGAGGAATTAAAGGGAGTTGGCTACGGCCACTGGCCACCAAATCAACGGCTCGTCGATGACGATGGTTGTGGTGGCGGAGGAGTAGCAGTACAGCGAGAGAGGGAGAGAGAATCGGGTCGATGTTGATGTTAATGATAGAAGAAGTGAGTGACAACAACAAGTGTCTGTTTCTATTTGTTCTACGATTGCGATTGATATAATGTTCAAAAAGCAAACGATAAGAACGTTGTCCAAATTAAGATTAAGTTAAACTGTTTTAAGTGATGAGTTATTTGTAACTAAGCAAACATTATCTTTATCTGGTTTTTAAATTGTGTCATCCGTTATTATTACTACTTTTAACCAACTGTTCATAACTAACCCCTTTTTAATAATAGTTTTTAATTTCCTCGTAATTTTTTAATTTATCCCCTTCTTTAATTTGTAAATTAATTTAATTATCATCAAGGATTTATCAACTAACTTATTTAATGAACATAATTTATAACTATTATATGTAATTAAGGTTTGTTTATTTTTTTTGGTAAATTAAGGTTTGTTTATTTGTGTACATGATTTGCTAATTATGAATTTTATAAATAATTAATTTATAAATGCAAAGGGTCCTTCTTTTTGTATTTTAACAAAAAAGACTCCTTTGGTGACTCAAATTCATGAGCTTTTAATTCTACACTCACTAAAAAAAAGGACTCCTTAACTTTTGGACTACTATTTCTCAAAGGAAATTAACTTAAACATATAATATCTAAAATCAGTTTAGTTAGAGAGCATATTCCAGTAAAACTCGAACATAATTGAAGTTTGAAACACGATTTGCCTATCTCTTAATTAATTTAGAAAGCATATTTCAGTAAAACTCGAACTTAATTGAAGTTTGAAACACGATTTGCCTATCTCTTAATTAATTTGAACTCCATATATTTTGATCGAAATATAATCAATTCAGATCATGTAATATATGTAGACGAGATTTAATAAAAAATAATAAGAATATCATAATCAGAACAGGAGATTTAATCTCTAAAGGATACACGGAAAGTAAATCACCAAGATACATAATATTGTTTAGACCAATAAATTGAGAAAAGTTTTTATCGTTGTAATTCTTAAGCTCGGGAAATAATTCATGGTACAAATGATAAATAAGTTTGAGATTATTAATTATTCTTTTGGATTTAATTTTCAGTTGGTCAATTATTCCTGAAGGGTAACAGATGATGGTTGCAAATGATTATGTGCATATGAAATAGAGAAATTATGAAAAATGATGAAAACGAACAACTTGTTAATTAGTCTTAATGGTTCACTGTAACTTGACATGTAACAAATTCTAATGAAAATAAATTCAAGTTTGGATAATAAATGCCTAATTATAAAGTTGCACATTTTATTCACATATATTAAGATATTCTTAATTCTTAATAGACTTTATCCATTATAAAAATATATCAAATAATAATTGTTATTATTTTAAAATATTTACATATTTAAATACTTACAATGCTAAAATTATGCATTTATTAATTCTAAATATTTAAATATAGATGTATATATGAATACTTTATTATCCAAAAATGTTATGAGAGATTATGAAATTGTCATTTTTTTAATGGGAAACATTATAATTTTATATAAAATATTTACAATACTATGAGTAAAATATACCATTGGAAATGTCAAATTGGGCAATTAGCCCATTTTGAATCAAAAAATAGTCAGAGCTGAAGGGGTGAGTCATTACGAAACAAAACACCTTGGCCTGGAGAACTTTTTTTTTTTTTTAATAATGGAGAAAAACGAATACAATCTAGACTAGTCTAGGGATGCTAATTTTAGTGATATCCTTAAGGAGGATCGAGCGATACCTGAAAGAGGCGGATATAAAAGTGGTTATCCCTAATTTAAAATTTATAGAAAAATTGGTGAGCAAATTATCCTTTCTGTAAATGTGACGATTGAGCCTGAAGAATGTCAAAGATAGCGAAGAATAAGAAATATGTTCGCCTTTGGTACTTAAATCTTTATGGTTGAAGCAATGGGAGTTGAGATCAGTTTAGACTAACCCTATTACTTAACGAAAGTCTAATGCGTACTTGCGCCGAGAGAGATTGATACCAGTGGACGAGCGTGCCAATTCAAGAACCAAGAAATACTTAGTAGGTCCCAGGTCGATAAGTTCAAGGTTATTACTTGCTGGTAGTACATCATCAATGTATACCAATAAGGTGATGAAGTCCCCATGTTGCATCTCTGGGAACATTGAGTGATCTGAATTTGATTGCAAGAACCTACCGGATATTAAAGCTTAGTACGTGTTTGGTTGAGAGATTAGGGATAGAAAGGGATAGAACGTAACAATATACTTTTATGGTTTGTTAGAAGATTTTATAATGGAATGAATTGGGGTGGGATAGAAACGGAAGATTTTATATTACGTTTCATTCAATTCTAAATAGTGGATAGAATATAAATATCCTCAATAATTTTTCTTAATATTAACTCTGAACAAATTATAATATTAATATATTAAATAGAATATCATAATATTTAATATAATAAATTTTATTAAATAATTAATAATAATATTGATATATTATTAATAATAAATTATATGTTTAATAATAAAATAAAAAATTTTATATCTAAAAATAATTTATTTATTTTATTTTTATAGAAATATAGACAAACAATTAAAAAATAATTTTTATATATTTTATTTTTCATTAATAAAATATATCAAAAAATTATTCTTGTTATAATTCTATATAAATAAAAATATAAATAAATTATTTTTGAATATAAATCACATAAAATAAATTAAAATATATCAAATAATTAATATTAATATTTTTATATAATTAATAATAAAATAATAAACCTCCTGCAACAACCATTTTAATATAAGGGATATAAAAGCAATTTATTATACATTACATTCCATTCCATTCATCTTTCAAACAACATTTTATTACATTACATTATGAACCCTTCCATCCCTTCCAAACAACTTTTTACTATATTATATTTCATTCCATTATAAACCATTTTATTTTGCTTCGTTCCGTTTCGTTCCATTCCATTCAATTCCATTAATTAACATCCAACCAAACAGAGCCTTAAGTGAGTTTGGAATGCCACTGCTTATTCGCTTGCTTCAAGCTATGGAGACTTTTCTTGAGGCAAAAAAATTATATTTGGATGCGGCTATTGTAGCTAATTTTTATTGATCTTGTTTGTATTCATATCTTAATTTTTGTTATAAATTCTTGTGTTTTAATTCACATTTGAAATGAATTGAGCAAAAATGACGTAAATGTTGCATGAAATTATGCATAAAAGAAGGAATGTTTGATGTGAATTATGCATGCATTTTTATGGTGTAACATTAATTTTAATACAACAAAGTATTAAAGCATGTTTAGCAACTAAATATATTACAACAAATTAGAGAGGTGGGATCTTGAGTTGGTGGAGAGAGACAGTACAAGTCATTAGGTTGTTTAGCAAAACCAATCATCTTCAATGACTTGGTGCTCTGAATCTGATATGAGTCATAGGTAAAGGTTAGTTGACAATGACAGGAGCTAGTGAGTTTATTAATAGAAATCAAATTAAAAGGAAAATTAGGCACAAAAGGCATGTTAGTGAGAGTGAGTGAAGAAATGTTAGATAGTTCCAACATGTTTAACTAAAACAAATTGGCCATTTGGTAGTCTAACGGTTAAAGCACCTACCGTTTTGCAGGTTGTAAAATAATCTGAGCAGCAGATGATATGATCTTAGGCTCTTGAATCAAGTATCCATGTCGATGACCATAAAATAGAAGATGAAATAGTAGAATAGGATTCATCTAAACCCCTAAGAAATTTGTCATCATCCTGATAGGACTTGATAATAAGCAAAAGATCATATGAACATAGTCGAGCTCTGCAGAATGTAGCCTGTAAGTTACTATTATTAGGTATTCTTTCCATAGTTATCTTAATAGTCTATACTTCTTGATGATTTCCATAGTTGGAGGTCATCTAATCATATGCTTTAGATGAGGTACTAACATTTTGTAGTATGTATCATTCAAGACTCAATATAAATAATCGTTCAAAGCACACAGTTACCGTCCATATGGCTTTCCACTTGACCTATTATTGAAAACACACACACTTTTCTTTATTACACTAAAGCTAGCAAGTAGAGTGTAAGTAATAGATAGTAGTGTGTAGTTCTTAAACCATTAGGAAACAGAGGTCCACAAATGTGAACCAAGAAGTGTTGATACTATAATCTCAAAGGCAACAAAACTGATCACTTACACAAGGACAATTCCTCGTGAAAACATGCTTCAGGACATCTCCACAATATTAGGCCTCTTTTTCGAGCTCTTCTTTCTAACAGTTTTACTCAAGCTACTGATACCAAGATTTGAGATATTTCCAGTTTTGCTCGAGTTATCTTTACCAAGATTTGGCATATTCCTTTCTGTTGGCAAAAATGCTCTGTTAACACTGTCGCAATTGTGATGTTCATCATTATTGCTCTCGACATTAAGTTCATTATCCTCATCATCACTTTCATCACTTGTGTCTTCTGAATCTATTTCACTACTGCTAGCATCAACGGAAATTACAGGCTGACCACTAGCAATAGCTGATTCAGCAGCAGCTACAGCTTCAGGGGTGTGAAGATCAGCTATACCTAGCATCAAATCCTGCAAATAAAGAAAGGTTCAAGACTAACACTATCTTACTTAGGCAATGAGATGCATAATCAAAGAGAGAGAAGCAGAGCGTGATTCTTCTTTACCATTTCAATTACTTCAGATTCATTTCCAGTAAGTGCCTCAATGTCATAGTTTTGACAATTATCCTATTGTTCAACACAAATATAAAGACAAATTAGAGGAGATGATGTTTATTAACGGATACATAAAGATATATGGTCAATTTAAATGTACCTTAGCATCTTGCTGAAGCCGATCATTTGCTTCAGATATCACTCCCAAGAAATCTCTGACTTTTCCTAAAACTGTGGCCAAAGTGAGATGTTTGCACTAAGTGATAAAGCACCATCGCAAATTATTTCATTGGAAACAATAATCCAAGGAACTAAGTTCACACTTCTCCTGGAGAACTAATAGTGGGAACACTGTTGTGTCTTGGCACAGTATTCCAATAACCATCATCCAAGACAACTGATATCTAGAAAACACTAAATAGGACACTACTTTGCCTCTTACATAGATTTGCAATGGTGAAATAGCAATTAGCAGATTGTGAAAGCTGTGAAACAATAAAGAAGCAGATGAACTGTATTGCTTTCGTCACCAATGTTTTGCCATTTTGTATAAAGAGCAAACCAGTAAAAAGCTGTGGTCTCCAAAATTCAAGGCAAAATATCCTTAGCTAAGTAGGTCCTGCTGCATCATATACGTTTGGCATATGAGATGCCACGAGTTTTCTGTTTGAAAAATGGTCACGAGGAAGCACTTTCCCTAGCCTCTTATACATAGCAGGACTGGTGTTTCTAGAATCCGATTTTTTATCATAGAAAAAATTACCACAAAACTCTTTCTCCAACACCAATCTAATGCAAATTCACTGCACAAGAACAATAATACTAATTTGTAATTTGGTCTCTCATAATTTTGATAGAACTCCTTGTTCAACCTAAAGCAAATTCAAAGCAAAAGAACAACATTAACTTATGAATTGGTCTCTCAGAATTTTAATTAAGAAACCCTTCACCGCTGTATTGAAGCACCAATAAGTATCAAATGCTTCAAAGTTTCGAAATTACCAGTACTAGTAAACAACTAAATAAAATAAAACAAAAACAGAGAGAGAGAGAGAGAACATAAAGAGGGAAATTCTTCATAAACCAAACTAACCAAAAATCTGAAAAGGGCTACCTTGGCTTTGAGCAACTGGATTAGTGAAGGGCTTTCCAGCTGGTGGGTGCATCCTGGTTTCACACTGGGAGTCCTTCTTACGAAGAAGAAGAGCAGATTCTACACAGACGTATTCACAAACACATAGTAAGCAACAGTTAAAGATAGACAAATACTAAAGAATAGCGAAAGAGATGAGGTACCAAGCGGCGAGCTAGCAGAGGACCGCTTGTCCTCCAAATGCAAGAGGTCTTTGCTGGAACTGCCCATTTCTGAATTTTCTCTCTTATCTCACTCTCCGATCAATAAGAAGAGGAGCGACGTTGTTATGCAGCAGTGTTCTTTCTCTAGGTGCAAGTAACAGAGAAGGAAGGAGTGATGGCAACCGCAAGGTCCAATTTTTCAATTCCAATATTATTTATTAGACGTAAGAAAGAAAAAGTAAAATTTATTCAGTGATTAGTGTTATATGTAATTGAGCAATTTTTAAATATTATCTTTACATATTTCAAAAGTAATTATAATATTTTTCATATTATTAATATAAAATATAAAAAAAGTTTAAAAAATTATAAATACAACATATTAAAAATTTTAATTTAGTATTTAATACTTTTAATTTAGTATTTAATTTTTAAATTTTACTATAATTTAAATAAAATATTTTCATTCACGTGATTAACAGAAAAATATATGTTTAGTTTAGCATTTAATTTAATGAATATAATGTAATGAGTTTAAAAAGAATAATTATAAAATTAATAATTTTAATATCAAATTAAAAAATTCTAAAATATTAAGGAATAAAATTATTGATTATGCACATTTGATATAGTATTAAAAAAAGTTAACAGTTATGTTAATATTTAGTATTAAATATTAAAAATGATAAAGAAAATGTTTTTCTCACATTTAGTTGTTATATAATTTATTTTGTGCATAATTAATTAAAATATTATTCGTGCTTAAAAATCATTCATAATTTTATACATAAAAAATATTTTATAAATAATTATAAAATTCTCTAATTATTATTTTTGTTATTACTGTTATTATTATTATTATTATTATTATTATTATTATTATTATTATTATTATTATTATTATTATTATT
>JAOSBK010000204.1:5011347-5048249 GCA_027568895.1 Erythroxylum shatona
GTGCATGTGTAGGAGTAAAGCTCGCTCACAAGGCTAAATGGATGACTCAAGCTAGGGCGGATGAGATTGACATTAACGCCAACTATATGGAAGTAATAACCCAAAGGAGAAGAAGGCCTCAAGTCTTGTGCTGAAGGATAGGCTTCTACACTCACTTCTCTGTCATTGTGTTCTGCAAAAGACAGGATCGAGAAATCTGGTGACGACGTTAGATGAGCAATGTTTATATCATCTAATCAATCACCAGTCCATAGATCTTCCATATCTTATCTTCCATTATATCATAAATTCGAAGAAAGACTAGACCGGCCTACCATATGGCATGATGCTCACGAGAATCTTCAGAGATTGTGGAGTTCACTTGGATATAGGGAAGAGGACAATGATGAATATCAAAAGCAAGATCAATGCTACAACTATTATGAGAATGGGTTTGAAGAATCTGGAATCAGAAGACACAGATTCTAGCCAGGTAGGAAAATCGGAGAGGCAAATGACCTTGAAGAGAAAGGGGGAAACACTGCTTTCGGACAAACCCAAGCAGGGAAAAAGGTCACCTAAAGTATGAAGCATCCATCAATAAAAGGGAAAGGATAGAAAAGAGTTTAGTCAGGGTGGAGACTCTGAGACGTTGATGTGGTTCCGCAAGTTCACGGGTCTCAAGTAGTATAGTATAATATCGTCCCACAGGGAGTAATTGGGTAAGTACTAGGCTTGGATCACTCAATTAATTGGACAAAGCAATTGTGTAATAATGGGGAACTAAAATAAGAATTTTAACTATCAAAAATAACAAAATCAAGCTAAAGAAAATTGTGAATATTTCTAGGGGTTACTCCGAATAGAATGTGGTAAGCTTCAAGGATGGTTCCACTTTTAGTGTTTTCTATGGACTTTACCTGGATCAATTTATTAGGCGAATTTTGGTTGATAGAAGGTTAAGCCTAGAGTTTCTTAGATCCTTTTTCAAGGTATCAAAGGAGTATTACGCAATAATCCTAGTCTACTATCGTAGCCTAGCAATCGAGCATAACCCATTAAGTTCTTTGCTAACCTGGTTTTCTCTCTCATAAATTCAGTTTATGTCTAAATCTGAAATTTATAAGTTTCCTGTTTGGAGTTCCGTTATCAATTTTCACCTATCGGTTCTTCAATTAACAACTAACGTCAAGTAATGGTTGGGCCAAACACAATACCAACAAAATCAATTTCAAAACAGAGAAATCAAAACCAAAAATTCATACAAATAAATCAACTGAGATTTAGTCCATAAAATTAGCTAAAAGCTTCAGCCCAACCTTGAAGCTTTTGGGGAAACTACTCACTCATAATAAGATGAAGACCATATAAATCGGGATTAGCAAACAACATAGAAAGACACAAAAAACAGATATAAAAATAAATGAGTTTAGGAATCAATGGTTGCGTCCCTCACTATTGGTGCGTCTCCTGACTGCGTTGTTACTTTGGTGGTGCCTCCCTCCTTTTGTGTAACCTTTTTAGCTCTAACGTTGGTCCCTCCTTCTGCCAACGTTGGAGAGTGTTGGAGCCCCTCTGTTGGTTTTCTGTCACGTTGAGAGCCTCCTTTTCTTGTGTAAAGTTGAGAGCTTCCTTTTCAAATGAGTGCAGTATCCTTGAGTAAATGGAGCCCCCTCTATTAATGTGCGTGAATTGGATGTAGAGTGAGTCCCTCAATGTAGCTTGTGTGCTTGAGTTTTTTGAGTGGAGCCTATTTTTTTCTTTGGTCTGTCACGTTAGTCTCCACTGGTGGGTCTCCCTTGCTTTTGTGTATGCCTCCACTGCATGCTTCTTTTCATTTTTTTTTTTGCTACCTGTATAACGTTGAAGAGTTGGAGCCTCTCTAATGTGCGTCAATCCTCCTCCTTTTGCTGTCACGTTAGTGCTCTTTTTCTCACACCAGCGTGATGTTTGTGTCTCTCCCAAAAATTGCGTGATTTTCTTTCTTTTGTGGGTCCTTAGAGCTGTCCTCTTTCTGCCTTGTTGTCCACGCACTGGAATTGCTCCTCATTCACACCTGATGCTCACGTTGTTTTCTTTTGTTGTGCCGTCAACTGCCTTTGGCTTTCATTTCTTCTCTTCAACGTTTTCAGCTCCTCTTGTCTGCATGTGTCCACGTTGCTTCACTCTTCATTCAAAAAATGTCCACCATGCTGCTAACATGCTCTCATATATCTCCACCAGCAGCCTTAATCAGTGTGGTTGTGCGTGATTTTTCTTCCTTGGTGTGTTGGTTTCGTTTGTTTCCTCTTGCTGGTGGGTCTGCCTCCTTTTTGATTTCTCTTGTAGGGTCTGCGTCATTTTCTTCTTGGCTGCGTGGGTTGTTTTCTGCATGCGTGGTCTGTGTGATTTTTGCTCCTTCATTCACGCCTGATGCTTTTCTTCACGCCACCTGTTTTGCTCCTCTCTTAATGCCACAACTGCTCCATGTTTTATTATTCTCCACCCAACCAGCAGCTATTTCGTTATTTTCTAGCTACCTCCTGCTTATTTTTTTTCATTTTCTGCGTCAGCCTCTTCAACGTTTTCAGTTGTCCTTGTTGGTTTCCTCTACTGTAGCGTCATTTTTGTGCTCCTTTTTCTGCCAACGTTTTGTCTTGGACAGTTGTGGTCCTTTATAACTAAAATCAAGTGCATTTCCTACGAATTAAACATGTACAATTATAAATGCAAATTCAGGTAAACTAAATAATTTAGCAGTATATATATATGTATATAACCTAATGATTTTATGCAAAAACTAAGAGAAAATGTCACTCATTTCAATGATAAAAATGCCTTCAACAGGTAAGAAGATTACCACAGTACAACCAAATGGGTTTAACCACTGAATCAACCACAGATAACTCAGAAATCAAGTTTCTAAGTTAAACCATCTATGAAGCAACCCCATAACATACACTTTGTATCATAGTCGAGGAAGTTACTTGTGTATTCTTAACACACTTCCATAACATTGTACTATCTGCAAACTTAAAACTTTAAGTGGACTTTCAATCATCCAGGCATATAGGTAAAATCTGAATCTGAATTTCCTACGAAGTTTAGTTTATTGACTTTTCTATATGTCAACATATAATCCTTATCTGAGCATACATTAAGCTATCAATCATATTAGAATATGAGGCATTTCTCATAACCTTGCTCTTTAGTTTATTCTTTGGATACTATGCCAAAGATTATCTCTCATTATGAGAGATAGGTGCTACGACATGTTTATTGTTAACCGTATTAAACCTTTGTAACACATGCTCAATATATGTATTCTATGAGAGATTTGATGAATGTTGAGATCTATCCCGGTGAATCTGAATACTTAGGAAAGATGCTACACCAAGGTTCTTCATGTTAAAGTTCTTGACAAAAAGTTGCTTAACCTCATACAACATGGTCAAGTAATTTGATGTGGACAATATATCAACCACATGCAGTAATAGGAAGATAACTTTACTCCCCTTGATCTCATAGTACAAGCATCTTTTTAACTTTATTTTCCATCAAGTTTAAAGAGGCCAAAGCTTATCAAATGTAAGGTGCCACTTTTAGGAGGTTTGATATAAACTACATATTGATCTGCTTAACGTGCAAACCATGTCATTTCTATATGGATTCTGAAATCCTTAATGTTGTACCATATAGACCTCTTCATAAAGGTATTTACTCAAGAAAGCGATTTTGATAGCCATCTGATGTAACTTTATATCATCATGAGCTATAATTGCCTTAATCGCTCAAATGTATCCTACAAGGATACGAGAGAAAAGGTAACATAAAGTCAACCTTTCTTTCCGAGTGAACCATTAGGCAACTGAGCAAGCTCATAAACCACTGAACTTTATCCTGAATCCTTTAGGTCTTAAAACTTTATTTACAATTGAGGAGTTTGCAGTTCTGATGCAAATCAACTAGCTCCTAGACCTTACTATGCTCCATGGCTTGCATCTCGTTGTTCATCGCATCCCATCACACATCCGCATTAAGTCCAGAAACAATTTCTATAAAAGTAATTGGATTGGTAACATGTCTAATAGCATAGTCCTTTATACTTGATAGACTATATAATCAGATGAGATAGCA
Organism: Erythroxylum shatona; assembly: GCA_027568895.1. Taxonomy (NCBI): domain Eukaryota; kingdom Viridiplantae; phylum Streptophyta; class Magnoliopsida; order Malpighiales; family Erythroxylaceae; genus Erythroxylum; species Erythroxylum shatona. Next base: position 5,015,443 of record JAOSBK010000204.1, read on the forward strand.
AGTTGACTCACTCTAGTGGATTCACTTAACTGTATTAGATGTTATATCCCTAGGAACCTCTGTGGCTACTGGTATGGGTTTCTGTTCCTATACAGGCACAATATAGATACCTAGATCCACCAGATCTAACTATATGAGTAACGGGTACATGATAACTATAGTATCTGCCCTGCTATCATTCGAAGGGTCAACGGGCCCACCATCATCATAGACATCATATTCTAGAAACTTAGTTGTTTGTGATTCTACTATTCCGATCCCTCCTTTATAGTAAAAGCCATAGCTTTAAAGTGGTCAGGACATCTTACTAAATAACAATGAGCGAAATGAGCGTACAATCTTTCCTTATAAGGATTATACTACCTCAATAAGGTAGCCCTATATACGAACGTGTGCAAGGCTGAATTTCCAAAGTTGTAGATAATTAGGTATATTGGTCCTGTTCTGCATTGACTTCTTCAAGTCCTTAAGGGTGCAATTATGCCTTTCGGCAATACACCATTTTGCTCAGAGCTACTTGGCGTAATGAATTAAGTTATTGTTCTAACTGATTTTAAATATCTAACAAACATACCTTTTAAGGTCCTAAAACACCATGTTTGTCACGACATTATCCTCCATGATCAAATCTGACTTTCTTGATGAATTTTCCCAATTAGTTTTCAACATTTTTGGTAGAAGCGTGCTGACTGTACAGGGCGTGCAATGCACGCACCACCATATGTCATCCATCTGACGTGCCACATGTATGGACGGATGTGGAGCATGCATTACACGCTCACGTCGTCCCATGCTCATGGGAGTGTGGGTCGCAGGTCGGGCATGCATTCGTCCTTCACCCGCTGGAGCAACATGTCAGCACGCAGTTGGCACGTGCACCTCACGTGTCAGTCGTACGCTGCTACCCACGGTTACTGTGCGCGCTTGACGATTCCTCTCCCACCAACTTCGGAGGTGATTTTTGACTTCTCGGGATGTCATTTTTCACTTCGTATAATCTGTTTTTGATATGTTTTTCATAGCTAGTCTTATGTATACCACTTTTACGTAATTATATAAGTAAAAAAACTTTAAAACGAATCAAAACTTGAGGAAAACCATAAAAAATGAAAAACCAGAAACCTTCGTTTCTTACATTCCAACCACGTAACCGCTCTGATACTACGTATAATATGTAGTACAGACCTTATTATGTATCTAGGACCATACACAAAAGAATTAAAAATGAGGGTAACGAGGAATACCTGATTTTGGTTGTATCTTTGATTCCGATGCTGTTTTGGAGCTCGAAACAATCACGAATCTCCTAGGATCTTTATGGAAAGTGTTTCCTGACACGAGACTTAGGTCTTTCTACTATTTTCTCAAAACTTAAGCTCTCTTAACGGGTCAGAAAATTCTTATGCTTACGATTGATATGAGCAATTGCAGAAGACCTTAACCTTTATATATAGCTTTTATATCGGGCTTTCCTATGATAAGGTCGATATAGGTCCAGTCTATACTAATTGAGATTTATTTTTCACCCAAACTTTAACCAATTGATTTAGATCATTTATTTGGTCACTTTATTATCTTTATCTAGATCAAATTATGTAACTTAACTGATAATTTATTGAAAACTTGAAAAATGCAATTAATAATTGTTCAACTTTATGAGAAAGGACAAAATTGTGTTGTAATAAAAAATTCAATGATTTATAAAATTATGAATGATTTTTATGACAAGAATAAAAGTATCAATAATACAAAATAAAATAATTATTAAAGAAATTAATATAAAAGGTAATTTTAATGATAATATTTTGATAATAATATTTTTATCTCTTATTTTCAATTTTTTATTTCAGCTTATACTCTCAACCCTCCTTAGAAATAAAAGTTCATGATTGTTTATAATTTATTTTAATTTTGTCATTCCTTATTTTATTTATTGTCATTAACCCAAAAACTAAAAGTTAGGGAATAAAGGTAATGTTCTCTTTCTTACCACTTTATTATTGATTACCTAAGAAGGCATAAGTACTTATAATTAAAAAAACTAGGACAACATAAATCATTTTTATAAGAGCATAAAATCTTTAATATTCTCCAATAAATTATTTTATATTAAACCAAAGATTACGATGGACCACCGAACTATAATACCAGATAGAATTGGTTTCTTATCACCTGTTTCTATTACTTTGTGTCTATTCTATTTTATAAATATCTATTCATTCAATAAATAAGACCTACAAAAATTGAATAAATGAATATTTATGAAATAAGTTAGGCACAAAATAACGAGAATAAGTGATCTGAACTCAAAATAATACGTTCAAAAGTTGTACGAAATTACATATTAAAAATACTGAAATGTGTTACTTAGCTGGAAAACTTTGCCCATTAAACATAAAAAGAACTTCATCTTGAAGGAAATAGAGTATAAGTGAAAACAAATGAGAAAAAAGGGTTGCTTTGCCCCTGATATTTTGGTATACTAATTCCTAAATTGTGCCAAGACAGAATCTTAATCTGCTATCTATTGATCTAATCTACACTGCCAAGTTTGGGTCTCTTTCCGTATAGACATAGTACAATGCGAAAGCTTCCAATTACTTCCAGCAATTAAACCCCTTCCTGTTGAAGTGGTTGGTTAAGCACAGATGACATACCCTCCATCTCCAATGACCACACATTCTCCTCGAACTTGTCCACTGCAAAATCTGTGGACGCCATGAGCGTGGATGGACTTTCACAGAAGCAGTACTGCCCGGAAAGTTCGGCGGCGACGGTTGTATAAGTGTCCTGAAGAAAGGATGAGAACGTGTCCTCCAAGTGCAAATCCTCTGACTTGGAGATCATTCCTTCCTTTAGCCAAGGGAAATCAAACACTCCGAACCCCAAGTCTGCGTGTGGTAGTTCGTAGCTGTTGAGCACATCATGGTTGATGTCTTCTATCTTGATGTTGCTAATGCCATGATCACTCAGGTCTAGCTTCTTCGTTGCTTTCTCTGCCCAGTCTTTTTCCTCTTCTTCCTGATCTCTTCCTCTTTTGTTGCCCTCTCGCTCCATTTCTACCGAATTTCTGTCAAGACATGGGCAGAGCAATTCAGATGTGTAAAGCTATAAAGCTGGCGATGAAGATTAAGTCATATTAAACAATCGAAGAATCTTGGCATACTATAGGATAGAGCTGAGATATTACACAAACATCATTCATAGAAAAAAGATAGATACGATACCACAGACGTCATTATAGTGCAGAAACTACTGAACATAACGCTATAACATAATCAAAGAAATGGCCCACTAAAAAGAACAATATCAGTCATCCTGATATCATATGATGAAGATATCAAAAACCCAGAACCAAAACAAGAAACGAAAACAAAATCAAGAATTCGACAATATGTTTATGAAGAATGAAACAAAAAGAAGTACCTTTGAAGATGTTATATCCAATTCCAGTGGTGGGTAGGTAAGGGACTGATGAATGAGTCTTCCTTTTGATAGAAAGAATGATGGATTTCAAGCTTTGCTCACACGCTACGCGATTTGAAGCTAAACCGTCTAAACCTCAAAAACATAGAAACACTTAAAACACATGCATACAATACACGCTTCAGGTCATGCCTTTTTAACCCTCTTCCCTCTTGCTCATTTTCTTCAACTTTCTGTCTCTGTCTCTCTCTCTACGCCAGTTACAGCTCTAGCAACGGCAAGAATGAAACTTATGGGGTTGGTTCCTCATTTTCCGTTCCTTTCACTCCCCTGAAATCGTCTCCCTCTCTCTCTTTCTCTTTCTTTACGCTCTATTTTTAGTTCTTAAAGGGACAACCAGCGAACCAGGCATATTGCACTCTTTTCGTTCTCATTCTCCACATTTATCTTCACACTTTCCCACTATTTTACTGCTCTTTTTTTCTTCTGACACATCATTAACACACGTTAACCTCTTAGAGGTTAGATGACACCTAATTAATGGAACTCATCTATCTCGGTTGGAGGTTGTTTGTATTGTGCTTCGTAGTCCAAAACATAATCTCCTCGCAATCACCAATCTATCTAAAGTGTTCGGTATTTGTCTCGTAAAGTTCTCTAAGTACGTGTTCTAGCACAGCCACTATTGTCATCATCTTTTTCATCACATAAAGAAACAGTTCAGCATTATCACTCTTCACATGTCCATAGGTAAGCAAAAATAAAAATAAAAATAAAAAGATGAAATTAAACTATAATATTTTTACCATAATTTAATAAAAATTAAATATTCTCACAAATTAAAAAAAACATTTCACAACAAAAACACCACTCAGTAGAAATTCTGCTAAGACGCAGAATTTGTAGAGGTTCAATAGTATATAACTTTATCCTTAACTAATAGAGAGACTCTTTTTCAAATGATTCACATAAATAAAAAGAGCATTTGACAAATGTTTAATTTGAATGATAACTTAATTTCTTTTTTTTTTTGATACAAGGGAGAAAAACTCAAAAGCGAAGCTAACTAACGCAGAGATCTGCGATACAAAAATCCTTACTGGTCTTGATACATAGGTATCTGGAGTAAAGACGGATGCTCCTGAAGAGTCTGAAGGCCCGGGGGGAAAGAGCTGCTAAGGACGCCAGGCTATCCGCGCACTGACTCCTTTCGCGATACACATGTTGAACCGTCACCTCCCACTCGCGGCGGAGGTAGGCTTGAATACCTGACACCAAACAGGAATACTCAGTTAGTGGAATAAACGAAGATGATAGAATATTAATTTCTTTGTTAATCCTATAATGCAAAAAAGCATATTTTGCTTCTTTTTATTTAGCCACTTATCATATGAATATCCAACATAACAAGTGAGGTTTAAAACAAAAAATGCAAGAGCAGTGATAATTTTGGTGGCTTGCCATTGTGTTGGCAATGCTATCTATGCGAACAAAACTGTTGAATCCATAGTTGAAGATATTGGATCGCACGAATTCAGGAAGTTAGAGGAAGCTATTAAGTTGTACAATGAATAATCAAACAGTCAGATTCGGCTTTGGAGAAACATGTGGCAGAAATGAAGACTTTGGTTGTTGACATAATTATGGAGCTTAAGCGTTTGAGAACATACCTCAATGATGGGAATAATCAGGTACAAGCTTTTATCCCTCACCAGTATTACATGCATCCTTTGGGTTATCGGTTGCTCAGGCTTGACTTTCCACGGTTCGATGATGATGATTTGGAAAGATGGAGTTGTTGGAAAATCGGGTTGAGATCTGATCTCGATCGTAGTGGAATAATTACGAATTTTTTTTAGATTTTTAATTTCCCAAAAAGCAAGATTTATTTAATTCTACAAAATGATCAATACAAATTATAATAAAGCAAAAAATTAATTTGTATCTTATTCCGAAACTTGATCTTTATCTTGTCGTATCCCTCGAATCGTTTCCGAAATTGATCTGTTTCAATCACCGTAGCTGCACAAATATCCGACCTCTAATGGTATCCACAAAATGAGTTGAAAGAACTCTATAACTCTTACAGAGAGGGTTAAGCAAGAAATACCAGCTTAGCAGAGCTTAAATCTATTTATAATAAACTTTATAAGTTTTAGTAATTTAATTGAAATTAAATTCTAATTTCAATTAAACTTTATATAAATAATTCTAATTAAATACTAATTATGCCTATATGAGATTCAATATATTGATCCTTATTTATTAAATATCTCATATTTAATCATAAAATTTCTCAAACTTTACAATCAAGCTCAACTTTATTAAATTAACTTTACTCACTTCAACTCATTTTATATATGAGACGCATTAGGTTCCCAAATATATTGGCAACGATTATAAAATCATAATTAAAATTAGATAAATTAAAACTCATTTTAATTTATCTTTAATTTTTCAATTCTTCAATTTATAATCATAGATCAAGATTAGCGTCTAGCAACGCATCATGACCCCCCAAATATTTAGAAATGTCAAAATGGTTTTGATTAACCTTTCCATGCATAATTTTTTTCGTATAATTCAATCATTTCATCATACAATGTTCCGATTAGACATAGAGTATGAAATTAATATCTACTTTATTTTGAGTCTAATCATATTAGTTCTCCGCCATTAGCTATCGATTCAATTAATGACATTTGTAAACCATTTACAAAGCATCATTTCACCTTGGAAGAGGATTTCTTGAATTAATACTAATCGAGAACAACTAAACATTCTCCCTAATTACTTTAGGGTGATGAATCCTATCTTGATCACTCGACTATCTCCATATAATTTATGTTACATCCAATGACTACCGTTTAAACGAACTATGATTAAATAGATCCTAAGTAATATCAAAATATAGTAATCTCCATATAAGATAACTTTGATGATCTCAAGTCAAAGGATCACTTATACAATCATCACAATGAGAATTTCATAGACATACAAATAATGTTTCAAATGAATTTCTCATATTATGCTTGTTCAATGAACTTGTTCTCTAGCAAGCACCCACACATTTGTTTAAGTATCTTTATACTTTAGCCTATTAGATCGATTACTTCCTTCATAAAGAAAAACAAAACATGTGTTAGTCTTTTTACATTCTATTAATGACCAATCTTAATAAAACAATGACTAGGAACATTTAGGAATAATACATAAATGTATTATGAATCTCATAATTATAATCTAATTATAATTTCATTTGCAATGTACAATTATCTCATGGACTCTATCATATAATTCTAAACATAAACAAGATAAAGAATGCCTTTAAATAATTTGTTACTAAACTACAATCAAAGCAATTGACTGTAGGACATAAAATAATAGGAGCTACTTTTTAAGATTTATGAAATTCCTCTACAATTCAAGGTGAAAATTGTTGCTCTACATTTAGACAGAAGGGCTTTTCTGTGGCATCAAGCTTTTAATTGATGTAGAAATGCAAAGGATGAGGCAGTGAGTTGGGAAGAGTACATGCTCAAACATTGAAAGTTAGGTTCATTGACAACGGCTTTGATGATCAAATGTCTAATCTTATGAATCTAAAACAAAGGATTAATGTATGAGAGTGTAGGGATTTTGTATCATGGAAGCTTTCGTTTCTAGAACCCTATTTAGCTGGTCTTAAACCTGAAATTGGACTCGAGTTAAAATGTTTAGTTCCTGAGACTATGAAACAATTCTAATTGTTAGCCAAGTTGCAAGAGGCTATATGTAATCAATTGACTAAGAAGTTTAAGAGTCTTCCAAATGCAACATTAGGGCTTAAATTTCAAGGAATATGTTATTTTGATTCCACTAAGGGTGAAGAAATTGAATTGAAATGATAAAAGATTATTCATATTATTGGAAGAGATAAGCTTAAAGATCCTCGTTTGACCCTCATGGATAATTCTCAAGGATGCAAGTAAGTTGTTATAGGTATAATTTGTTGCATTAGTTGTTTGAGTGTAAGACTTTCTGTACTGTGCAATATTCTATTATTGTGAAGAAATCCATACAACTTAAGATACATATTGTCCTCACCTATAAGTTTTAGGGTCCATCATCTTTCAAACTTTTCTCTATTTGACTCATCTTTAAACTCATGATGCTAACTAGTCTTCCATGATTGTGAAGAGGGTATTATAACATTAAAGTTTCAAGTCTTGCAAGTAGATAGATAAAGACATGACAACAACTAAAGAAGTAAACAAGAAAGAAAGATAGAGAGAGAGAGAGAGAGAGAGAGGAGAGGAAGAAAAAAACCTTATTACCTTAAAATTTTTTAAAAAACATTTTAAACTCCACTTGCCATGTAAGATATACACTGAGCAAAGGGCCAAAAAACTTTCAGATATGCTTTTTGTAACGAAGGACTGATAGAGAAGTTAAGCTAGAATTTAAATTAAATGTTGTGAAATATTGGGTCCTTTTTTAATGTGTCGAAATATTTAGGTTTAAATTAAAATTTAATAAAAATGTTATGAACCAATTTGACCTTTTTACCTATAAAAAAGGTAATAATTAATTAAAAAAAGACACTTGAAAACTATAACAATCTAAAGCTTTTTTTGTTTTTCTTTTATCAACTTTAACATTGAAGTGCTAATGATATAACATCTTTTGACATAGTTTTGCAAAAATTTCACAACAAATCTATAAGTGTAAATGAAAAGGCTTGCACTATACTAGTATAAATAATTTTTTTATTATTTTCTTTCAAGTTTCCATTTTTATGGAACGATTTGTTTGGAAATTTTTTAGTTTTACAAATAGAAATTAACCAATGACAATAATATGATAATTGTTATAAATTTTATAACATATATATGAGATTATGAGTTGTTATAAGATCAAGGCTTGATTATAAGGATGTCTTGTAATACTTATCTAACTAATTGTTGATTAACCAGTATATATATGTAATTATACTTTGTAAAAAAAATATTAATAGAAACACCTTTAAACTTTTTATTACATGGTAATAGAATCAATATTGAAAATTTAAAATTTTTTAGCTTTAGTTATGTTTAATGAGTAAATTTTCTATTTTTTCTTTACTATTTCAATTTTGCAAGTGAGTAGAACATTAAAATTTTCGGGGTCCATTGTTTTTTCTCACCACTGGCATTGCTAGGAGCATCACTTATCGACCCAACCCCTTCCTAAAGTCCAACCATTAAAACCTATATGTAAGTCTCACACACGCTTACGCACTAAATTTTCTCACTATTGAACCCTTTTAATTGTGGCCTTCTAGTTTATAAACATTATGGATCACCTAGTTATTTTTGTTGAAGCCTTTTGCTTGTTGTGGCTAGTCTTTCATAATCAAAATTGCTTTTTTCCTATTTTTCTTGTTGCCTTTGTATACTTTAAGTAACATAAGTTGATGCATTAACTGATAAATGGGAGTGTTTGTCTGGAATGTCTTTATAAGGAACTGGTTTTGGCATTATTACAATTTGTAGTGTTGTTGGATTTTTGTATCCATTTAAGATTTTTATGGTTGTTCTTAATTTACTTAGCTATTTCATCTCTATGGTCGAGGAATAAAAAAACTAGGTTGTGATTGATGTCATTCCTATGATGTCTAAATATCACAAAATATAAGTTGATTAACCTCAGTTATTTGGATTAGTATAAGATAGTCCAGATTTACTTAAGGAGCATTTCTAAGGACCATCATTTTGATCCAGCATTTGACTATATTCATAAGGAGTGTCCATGAAATGATGACCAATTATTCTTGTAAATAAGAATTTTATTAACAACAAAGTTAACCGTCTGATTAATCATTGTGAGTATGTCAAAAAAATTGATAGAATTATTAGAATTTTTGTATTATGCAAAAGAAACATTTTTCATATTTATAAAGTGTGTAAGGATTTTTATCGTACTGAATAATAATATTAGCCTCTTCAGGCTTTTTTTGAATTTTTGAAATATTTATAAAGAATTAAATGTCTTACTACCTTTCAATCATGATGTTAAAGTTTAATAAACTCAACATAAGCAGATGACGGTAATGAGCATTTTGACTAAACTTAGCTTTGGTTTGAGATTATTAAATCCCAAATTCTCTTTAATGCTAAGATTTCTTTCTTGCATAAGGTTTTTACTCGAATATTCACACAAACGTTTGTGTGTTTGTTACTCTCAATATTTAGAATAGTGTTCTTATTAATTGGAATAACGGATTTGATATTATAAGATCATTGTTAGAGTAGTGCTCTAAAGGCAGTCACCTTTGGAACTTTTGTATAAACTTTATTTTGATTAATAAATCAAAAGACAATTTTTCATTAATTTGATGTTCCTTTATTTATGAATTGATGTTTAAATCAAATTAATAAAGTCCATGATAAAAAACATAGCATAAAGGAATTCATGATGAGATCATGATAATGAGATTCCTATCATGTGCAATTGTGTTAGTATCTAAATTATCTTTAGTTATAAGATTACTAAGATAGGACATTATTAATTCAGATAGACTAGTATATATTATACTCCTTGATTTGATCAAGCAATATATCTCACAAACTGTAAGCATAAGATGTTTAGAGTTAACATCTGGATGCTTACTAATAGTAGTAAGTACATCGAATGACTCGCTATGAGATTATCATATGGATGATCTATCAAATGTCAATGATTAATCTCATTATAGCAATGGTGTAAATATCCTTAGACTTGAGGTATTCAAGGATATCTTACATATTGATCCTGTGCTTTGACATCATTCCTTGTTGTCTCAAGATGAGGTTGCTCATTAGGTGGTGATTGGGTACAACTATTGGTATTCGAAGATAATTGGGTAGATAATAAAGGATTCACTACTCCTGATAGAAGGAGATGATACCCATAACCTCTTGTTGTGGTCATTACTCAGGAGTCTCTAACCAGATCAGTTTTGGGTCATAAAGAAAGTCTTCAATGACACATAGAGTAATGAGATCTTAGGATAAGAATTAACATCACTTGGACTAGATGTGATGTAGTCAGTCTAGTAAGAATTGACATATAGCCCATACTTTGAACCAAGTGTGGTATAAATTGGTGAAGGGACGAATTGCACAGTAATTATCTATGAAAGGGTTCGTAAGTCGGATAATTAATTATTGAAGAGTTCGTGTGTTAATCCATTCATATTCCGATAAATTGGCATCATAAAACCCTTCATGAATTACTTTAATTACGAGTTAATTCAAATGCCCAAAATAATCGAAAACCTAAAGGTCATATGCATAAAAGATCATATGAAAAACAAAGTGTGCATGACTTTCATAGATATAGGCCACGATTGTAACCGAAGGTACGATAGATGATACATAAGTGAATTCTTCACTTATATATACATGAACTAACAAGTTAAAAACACACTTAAGTGAGAGGATAAGGGGTCTAGAAGTGTTATGGAGTTAGAAAGAAGTGGTCTTAAGTCTTGTTCATGTAATTATTGCAGGAATCTAATTGCATACAACATAATCTTGAACTATCTCTCCATTTGAGCATCTACTTGAACTCATCTAGTTTGGTGCTCTAACCACGCTTACACACTGTTTTTTCTTCATCTTTTAAGTGTTCTTGAGTGATTAAGGAAGGTGTTTGGTATTTGCTACAACCTAAACAGAAAGAAGATTAAATAAAGGAGAAGCATTATCAAAGGTACATGTGCTAAAATTTCAAGTTCTTATAATTTATGTATGCATGCATCTAAGATTTTAGATTTTTGGGGATGTCATGGGGTTGGAATTTAGATTCCAACACTTCCATTGCCTTACTGTACATATGATGCATGAATCCACAGCTCCCTAATAATCATCTCCTATGAATAATAACACATAAGAAGGGACATGCAATTGGAACAATAGGAATTAAGATGCAAGATGGATTATTTGTCAATATTGTCATGAATTAGGAGATACCAAACATATATGCCAAAAGCTACAAAACAAATATCAAAATTCTCATTCAACTTACGTAGCTCCTCCTATTACTACACATTCCTCATCTATTAAGTAGATAATTAAAATTTTTGTAGATGAATTTTCAAAATTCACTCAGTACTAAGAAGCATTAAAGAGTTTATCTCACCATATCACTGTTACTCTAACTTAGATAACACAACTATATGTCCTCTTTCCTCTTCCTCACAATGGATCATTGAATTTGGTTTCTCAAATCATATGGTAGGTGATTCTAGTCTTTCCTCTACTTTTTAGAAACCAAATGATATAATAGTCCTTTTTCTACTTTTTAGAAACCAATTCATATGATAGGTAATTCTACTTTTTTCTCCCAAAAACATTCATCTCCTTCCCATTCTACTTTAGTTTATGGATCTACTTCCTTTATTATAGGTTATGGTAATATTAATCTCACTCTATTACTTTTTCTATCCTTTGTCATAAACCTACTAAGCTTTCCTTTGATTTAATATATGTGAATAAACTTACTTGTGCTTTAAATTGTTGTATCTTTTTCTTCTTAAACATTATCTTTTTAGGAATGTATAACAAAAAAATTACTGATGTAAGACCTTAATAGAGATGGTTTTACATTCTAGATACTCAAATGCCAAGCCCTATTGCTTAGTCAAGTGCTTTTAAATCTTTTTTAAGCTTATTGTCAATTAGGACATTCATCCTCACCTATTTTGAAGAAATTATATCCTCACTTTTATAATGTATTTTTCCTTAGATTATGAGTCTTGTCAGTTTTCCAAATATCATCATCTATCTTTAATCCCTCGAGTTACTAAACAAGCTAGTTTTCCTTTTAAGTTAGTATATTCCGATCGATGTTTGGGGTCTATGTCTTATTATGTCTAAAATTGGATTTTGATATTTGTTACTTTTTTATGATTTCCCTCGTGTGAATTTGTTTTATTCAATAAACAAGTTGAAATTATTTCCCTATTTTACTGTCTTTTATATTGAAATATAAACACTATTTAATATGTTTATCCATATTATGATAAGTGATAATGCAAAGAATATTTTTTCATCATTCCAAACTTATATAATTTAGAATGACATTCTTTTTCAATCATCTTGTGTTAATACACCATTATTAAATGGTGTAGTTGAAAGGAAATTTTGACATCTCCTTGAATTTGCCAAAGCACTCTTATTTCAAATGCACCTTCTTAAATAATTTTATACTAACATGGTTCTATAACCTATTTTTAATCAATTGTTTACCTTTATCCATTCTTTATGGTAAGATTCCTTATAATGTTCTTTTTTATACTAATTTTTTCCTACTACACCCTGAATATTTGGTAGTACTTATTTTGTTCCTTATGCTCCTCCTTAAGCATTAAGTTAGATCCTAAATCTTTGAGATTTGCTTGCTTAGGCTACTCTTTTCTCAAAAGGAGTATTAATGCTACTATCCTAATCTTAACAAATATCTTGTGTCAACTGCTGTTACCTTCTTGGAACATATTCCTTTTTTCTTACTTCTACCATTTATAAGGAGGATGATGATTTATTTGTTTAAATGATCATATATCAAACTACTAATGTTACTTTTACATATGATAACTCGTACACAACCATAACCATCATATATTTATCTAGTCTATTTTAAAAGACGAGAATATCATTACACAAGTTTATAACTTCTCTTTTTTTTTTACATCAGATCCAACAACTAATCATCTTGATCTCTCAATTACTCTTCACAAAGGTAAATGTTAGTCCACCAATTCTATTTCCTCTTTTGTTTATTATACCTACTTGTCTTCCTTTTTCTTTATTCTTGTCACTTAACTTAATTTTGCAATGCTCTAAAAAATCATTCATGAAGCCTTATCCTATCATGGCTGACATCATGCTATGATAAAATAGATGAATGGTTTAGATGTTAAAGGTATGAGGGACTTAGTTAACTTATAGTAGAAAAAAAGGTTCTTAAATACAAATAAGAATTCATAATCAAAGTCAATTATGATGGATCAGTAGCTCAGCTTAAAGCATGGCTTGTGGCAAAAGGCTATACTTATACTTATTGCATGGATTTTTCCAATACTTTCTCTCCTATTACTAAAGTAACCTTCATTTGTTTATCTATTTCTATAGCAACTACTCATGATTGCCCCTTAGACATATAAAAATGTAATCTTATACAATGTCCTTCAGAAGGGAATATATATGGAGCAACCACTTGGGTTTATTAATCAACGAGAGTATGAGAAAGTTTGTCATCTTTGAAATTCCCTATATAGTTTAAAACAGAGTGCTTGTGCTTATTTTGAAATTTTTTATTAAGCAATGGAAATGTTTGGAATGAAAAAGAGGAAATTTCCCCAAATATTTTTTATGAACATTTTGCATCTAGCAATATTCTCTTTGTTGTATATGTGGATGATATTATCATTACTAGAAGTGATAATATAGGAATTTTAACTTTGAAGTTCTTTCCTCATAATTAGATTTATACAAAATATGTAGGGCTTTTGAGACCAAAAAGTTGAACAATAAGCTATAGAGTGTTTTGTCGCTCCTAATTACAACTCACAAAAGATGGAGACTTGTTTGAAGACCTTGAAAAATATAGGCTATTAATTGGAAAATTGAACCATCTTACAATAATTGGTCTTGATATTACATATTTTGTCAATATTGTAAGTCAACTCGTATCTTCTCCAATTATTCACTATTAGGATGCTCCATAATATATCTTATATTACTTAATAAGAGATCCTTGATAAGGGATACTATATAAAAATCATAGACATACTTACATTGAGTGTTTCTCAAATGTTGATTAGATATATAGGTTCTAAGATTAACTAGAAATTCACAACTGACTACTATGTTGGAGAAATTTGGTCTAGTAGAAAAATAAGAAGTAAAAATGTTCCATCTAAATCCAATATAGAATTTGAATGTAAAGTCATCGCACAATTATCGTGTGAGATAATATATCTAATAAGAAGTAAAATGTTGCGTATAAATCCAATACATAATTTGAATGTAAAGTCCTCACACAATTATCACGTGAGATCATATATATATATATATATAAGTTAAGTGATAATCAAATTGATACATATTGCTTCTAATCCTATGTTTTATAAATAAATAAAATATATTAAGATTGAGTATTACTTTATTTTGTGATTAGGTACAACAAAACTTGATCTTTATAAGATATATGAAAATTATAGAACAATTTTGAAAATATTTTCTCAAAAGCTCAAAAAAAAAGCTCAAGTTAAGTATATTTATAATAAGAAGATTTTAACAAGTTGTAGTCTTTCTTACTGTGAACCAGGGTGTACGATAACGATGGAGATCTCCAGCAAGGAACAGAAGTATTTATAGGGATGAGCTTTACGAAGAACATAAGTCTGGCCATACGACAAGTGACAACAACAAAGGAAAGAGAGGGATGAGTCATGTGTGTATTGCATGGTAGGGAAGTAGAGGAAGCAACAACCTTGGTGGTAGATCTCTCTTTCCTAGGTGACTGTGGCAGCGAAGAGGATGATTTAAATGTCACTTGACTCCACATCTTCCTCAAATCTTAGGTTGAAAAGTGAGCAGTTTCCTCCTCTCACTATCTAGCAAGCTTCTTTAAAACCAGAGAGCTAACATAGAGTTGTGTAGTGGGAGATCCATATTCATTTCGAAAGCTGCATTTTGTAGCTACTTTGAAGGAGCGTCCAATCACACCAACTCATAAAGTTCTTCTATAAGGAGTAAACAAGTGGAAGTCCTCTCTGGTAGGCTACTTTTTAGAAAAGACAAATGTTTTCCCTGTAGTTTAACATTGAGTGAATACTACCTGGAAAAAGAGTGGCCTATAATTGATGATTATCATAGAAGATGATCTCTTCATATTCAAATTCTCTTCAGAGGAAATGGCTAGGAAGGTTATGGACATGGCATATTCAAGTTAAATCCCCCCCTCCCCTTTTTTTTAGGAAATGGGAGTTAGGATTCAAGCTTGATAGAAGTTAAATAAAATCCATTCATGTATGGGTGAACATGCATAAAATATCTCTTGAATATTGATCTTCTAAAGGTTTATGTCATTTAACTAGTTACCTTAGTTCCCCTCTTGCTTTGGATGAAAACACAGCCAATATCAAGAGACTAGGCTATGTGAGAGTGTGTATTGAAGTTGTTCATAAGAAGTTGATGCCTGACTTTATTCCTATTTTGAAGTTTAATTCGAGTGGAGGGCTAGTGGAGGATAAGATTCTATTTTCTTATCTTTGGAAGTTGTATGCTAAACCTATCACCAAAATGTGGATACCTAAGACTAATATCAAAAAGGAAGACAAGGATAAAACAACATATTGAGAAGGTTGATTCTTTACAAGTTGTTAGGGGAAGTACTAACACACAAAAGTGTAAAAAACCTCCTCAGGTTATGCAGAAGTTATGGAAAATGGTAAATTAGAAAAGTTTTCTACAGGTCAGATGGAAGCCGATGAGATTAAAATGGCTGTGAATGTTCAAAATCAAGTTAATGTCGTTATTAATGTACATGGAGAGAATGAAGAAAATGGTAGTAAGCTTATGGTTTCAACTTCTAACACCTCTTAGCAGAAGGTGGTTTCGTAGAAGCAAGATGTTACCTAAGTGATTCAAAGTACCTGCTCTGATGATCATCAATACAATGTTGAAGAAGTTAAGAACATAGAGAATTCTTTATTCTCTACAAGTGAGGAAGCAAAACAAACAAAAGATAACAGAGTAGTATCTCCAGGGGCTGTTAGTTTAGAAAATGAAGTGGATAGTTACAATACCACTCAATTACAAGAGGAATGGCAAGTAATAGTGAATAGAAGTATAAAATCCAAGAGAAGGACTAAGTCGTCACACTACAAATGATTTGTACTATTTGGAATATTAAAGGACTTAATTTTCCCAATAAATAGCTAGAGTTGAAAGACTATATTCAAGTTAGTCAAAGTTGTTTTGTTGGTTTAGTGGAATCCAAGATTAAAGAAGATGTTGTTCAAAATGGTTTGAATTTCATACTTACAAATTGGGTTACTCTCAACAATCATTAAAACACCCTAATGGAAGGGCTATAGTTGCTATGGATCCTTCCTATTTGTTTGTTTCTAATTGGTAATGTACTGATCAATTACTTTACTATAAGATTGTTCTAAGATGTACTGACATTCCTATTGTAATAACAGTTATGTATGCGATTAATTGCGAATTTTAAAGAGACAACTTATGGAAAGAATTACAAGTTATTGATTCGAATATGTACATACGTTGGATGGTGGCAGGTGATTTCAAATGTTCACTAGCTCCTTCTAAATGCTTAGGTGTAAGGAAGTTTCTCATACTGATGTCAGAGAATTAGCTACACTGACAATTTCTTTTGGTTTAGATGATCTTAGGTTTTATGGACCCATATTCACATGGAGTAATCATCAAAAGGGCTATAAATTAATTCTTAGAAAGCTGGACAGATGGTTATCTCAATTAACATAAAGCTGTGTGAAGATTGAGAAACGTTTATTCTCCGATCATATAACAATGAAGGTGTCTGTCTGGAAACTTATTCAAGAGAAGAACTCCTTTCAGGTTCTTCAACTCTTTTCTTAAACATGCTCAACTTGAATCAATTATTACACATGCTGTTGGTTTGAAGTTGCCAGGATCCAATTCATTTAGTGTGTTCAAATGCTAAAATTCATTAAATTAGAATGTGTCAAACTCCTCAAGTACACCTTTTGAAATTCAATAAAATGCAGGCCCTTGAGAATTTATCTTTAACTTAAAAGAAATTGACTATGGAACCTATAAATCCCATTATCTTGATTAAAAATAAATCATAACTGAGTAGTTGTTTACTGTCTGTTAAAGAATATTGGGAACAATTTAAACAGAAGTCAAGAATTTTATGGATGCAATATGGGGACAGTAATACCAAATATTTTTCAATGTGATTCAAGGCAGAAGAAACAAAAATAAGATCGTTTATCTTAAGAATGAAGATGGTATCAATATAAATGATCAGGATGAGTAGAAAAGGATGGCTATAAGCCATTTTTATGCTCTAAATGGAATCTTTACACACACTACAATCTCTCTTACAGTCTGGTTACTTGAATGGCTGGTTCAATCAATCATATACAAGAAACTGCTCTAATTAAGGAAGTCACTGGTGATGAGATAAAGGAAGTCTTGTTCTCTTTTCATCAAGATAAATCTCATAGGCCAGATGGTTTTAATGCTAGATTTTTCGAGAGAAATGGAATTTGTTGCAAGTTCCAGAGGTCAAAATAGTTCAAGAATTCTTTAGTAGTGACATATTGCTCAAAGAAGTTAATAAACCCCTTCTTGCTTTGTTGCCCAAAGTTTCTAATCCTAAGATACTGAATGACTATAGATTTATTGCCTACTGCAATGCGTTATACAAGATAATCTCCAAGATCGTTGCTAACAAATTGAAGATTACTCTAACTAGTATTATTAATCCTAGTCAAGGTGCATATGTTCCAGGTAGATGTATAGGAGACAACTAATGCTTGCTCAAGAGCTATTCAGAGACTATAAACAAAAAGAATATGTTAGAAGTTGTGCTCTCAAGATAGACTTAGCTAAGTCTTATGATATTGTGGAGTAGGGTTTCATTATTAATACTCTTCATGTTTTTGGTTACCCCAGTAGGTTTGTTAACTAGATTTATGCTTGTATGTCAATAGTATCCTTTTCAATGTTAATGAATGAGAAACCTACACATCTATACTAAGCAGCTAGGGGCATAAGGTAGGGTGCCCCACTATCTCCATATCTTTTCACTATGGAAGTTCTTCAAAGGATGACACACGTGTATTGATGAAAGCTCAGTTTTTAGATATCATTATCAGTGTAGAGAGCTCAATATTACCCAATTTGCTTTTACAGATATGCTAATGAGACTTCTTCAATTGAAGTTATTTATCATCTTTACAAAGATTTCAAGAAATTGCTGAGCTAAGATTTAATCCTTAAAAAATTTTGCTTATTTATCTAAGCTAAGCCCTAATGACTCCTCAAGAGTGATTGTTGAAGCAGAACTGTCCATTCACTAGTTACCATTTATTTACTTAGGAATTCCTATCTCCACAAGGAAGCTTAAGGTGGTTGAATGTAGACCTCTCATTGATAAAGATTAGGAAAGGATTTCTACTTAGACTAATAGATTCCTAGCTTATAGAGGTAGACTTCAGCTTGCTATTTCAATCTTTAATAATCTACACATCTGTTGGTTGTCTCACTTAACTATTCCTAAAGGAGTTTTAAATAAGATTGATGGAAGTATAAGAGACTTCATATGACATGGGCTCAATACTAGTGGTAAAAAGATTTGCAAAGTTAAGTGGAGTGTCATTTGTCTTCCTAAAGAAAATGGAGGGTTGGGAATCAACTATACTAGTAGAATGAACCACGTGTCGTTAGCTAAAAGGTTATGGAGAAAATGTCATGATAAGGAAAGCCTCTAGGTGAAATGGGTGCATATGTTTTATGTCAAACAAAGAAGCATTTGGTCCATCTCTCATAAAAGTACTCATTTCCATACTTTCCAACAAATTTTATGTACCAAGTTAGTCTTGCATTCTCATATCAAGCATTACATTAGAGATAGAAGAAGTACTAAATTCTGGTTTGACAATTAACATTCTCTTAGGCCTTTATGCTGTACACAATATTTCATTACTCTTAGAAGGATGATCCCTAAAATTCAAGAACTTATTTAGAATAACAACTTGTATTGGCCATATCACACATATAGGGGAATTACCCAAATTTTATTTACTAGATCAAAAGCTACAGGATGAAGTCAGATAAGAATTACATAACTCACACAAGTTTAATGCTCTTTCTTGTAAAAAATTGCTTCTTGGTCCATTCATCAGGTTTCCCTTTTATAAATTAATTTGGGATTTTGGTACCACTAAAGCTCATTCTTTCATTCTCTAGTTAGCAATTATTCAAAAGTTTGAGTACTAAAGATAGCTTTAAATTTCAGATCTTGGATAGGAATTGTCCTTTATATCCCTATGAAGTTGAATCACTTGATCACATCTTTTTCAAGTATTGTCATACAAGTCAGTTATGGAGAAAATTTCTCAACTTGTTTGACCTGCATAACAAAAGCCTCACTTGGTTGGAATGTCTATCTTGGATTGTGGGTTTGAAATGGAAAAGTAAGGAAGATTGCAAGGTTTTTAAGGCTGGTTTTGCTATGGTAGTTCGTTATGTTTGGATGATGAGAAACACCAAGTTATTTGAGGAATCTCAACAATTTAACAAATTCACCTAGATGGGGTTTTACTTCTAAGTTTAGATTGAAAATTGAGACACTCATCTACTTGATTCATAGTATCAGTTAAAAATTAACAAAGCATTACAGCTGCTATCTTAATTTGTAGTTTGCTGCTATGTTATACTCCAACTGTTGAGGACGAATTTCAGTTCTCGTTGTAATTTCCACCTTTTTTAATGAATACAATACTTATCTTCCAAAAAATCAAAAATTGGACATGACTAAAGCTTCAAGGGCGGGTTCAAGTTGAAAATCGTTCTTCTTCACCCAAATTTTTGTTAGTGTTTACAGTCTGGTTATCTAAAAAGCATAAAAGTTATATATACACATTGTATTACACTTACAAATGGGATGAGTACTTGTTTTTCTTATTTACGAAAGCTAGAGTTACTCTTGTGAATGAGAGTAGAGGTTAAACAACAAAAGAGGCCTCATGTAAACATTGACTTGAAAAGATCAACCAAAATGAATCAGACAAGCATTTTATGGCGTGGTCTCCAGAGAAGAGACCTTAGACAAAATGAAATATGTAGAACTATACTGCATCACCCAGCGAGTGTCCACAGTGTTTCACTTTGAACTATCTGCTAAACGCCACCAACCTTCTAAAAAACTCTGCAAAGTCATATGCCTCTGTTTCTACATTTTCTCTTCATTCTTCCCTATATACAACTAACCTTACCGTTATATTTCAAGCTCATGCCAGAGGTTGTCTTCATAATCTTTTGTCTGCAAACCTCCATTCTGTTGGAGCAAGTTATGCTACCTTCAAGGTTCAGACATTCGGGAAACCATCACGTTACGACCAAAAACCTTCCTGCATCCTTGCCCTACTTTGAGCTGCCAGAAGCCAAGTAGCTAATATAGGCATAAATCCTGTTGAGAAGAAATCATCAGCAAACACACTACCATCTCCTCCGCATCGACCGCATTTTCTCACAAGCTAATATCAAAGCTACTGATACAAACTTGGCAACTTTACCACCCAGATGTTGCTTCTTTGGATCCTAAAGGTCAGATCTTTATAGATATTCACCAGGCTTACGCCACATTATCTTCATCCAGTTGCCAAAGCAAACTATGAGTTGTCATTTCATACAAGAGCATATTGCGATATTACAACAAAGGCACCGGCTTCCCAGGATGTTGAACAACCAGGTGGTTGGAAACAGATCAGTGTTGATGAAACAACCTTATGCACACAGCCTAGATGTCACCATCAAATAAATATAATTGGCTCTTCGGAGAAATAGAGTATTAGCATTGCTAGCTCGATATCCTATCGAAATAAGGAGTTCTTGGCTAGGAGGAAATGGAAGACATAAGCATACAAATTTCATGCAATTTCCCATTTTTCTGTACAGACCAAACTTCGCATTTCATATAATTGAATAAACAGAATGAAAAAAAAATCATTTACAGCTCATTAGCACAGAGTTTGTAACATGTATAAGGGTGCGTAACTTGAAGGCCTCTGCAGAAGTTATATTAGGGAGACTCTTTTGATGGTTAAGTATCTGATAGACCTGATCAAAGATAAGCCTCACATGTGCTGCAATTGTTGGATCTGTAGGATTTATGGCAACAGCCACCTCTGTCATCCACTCCACTTTTCTGGAAGTTCCGTTACTAAAGTCGCAAGCTAACTGTTGTAGAAGAGCCAGTAGAACCCCTTGGCTTAATGGTAGTGGTACCATGGATAAAAGTCCATGCAGATCAACCTGGTGATTTAAGAGCAAACAAAAATTGAAAAGCTCGTAAACTTTCCATACGTGTGAGAGCAATTTCTCTTTTCCTCAGTTTAAAAAGTAGGGAGCAAGAAGCTTAATGATTCCAATGACTTAGTTCGGCTTGGCACTCAACAAACAAACAATTGAAGTCAAAAGGATAATTTCCACCCTTTTTCTTTTCAAGAAGAGTAAATACAGTCTGGTCAATCTTAAGAAAAAAATTCAATCAGGATAAAGCCAGAAAGTCAAAAGTGATCATGGCTAGAAACTGTCGACGCAAAATCTAAAGATGTTGATCAAGCGAAGTCTGTGCTCTTAGACATTACTTATGTTAATGCATTAAGCATAGTTGCAGTAAGTAGCACGGTGAAGTTTTGGTGATACACAAAATGCAAGGCAACAACTGAAAATGCAGACGGCCACATCTAAAAGAGAATGAGAAGTCCACTCAACACCTTACTAGCATCTATATTAGTTCAAGTATGTTTCCCCATCCATAGATTTCACATGTAGCTAATAGTTCAAAGAAAATTTTACCCAGCACAATTGTAAGCATTTCCATAAACTGCCAAAGAAACTTCTGATGTTCCATAGAGCTACGCATGCACATATTGACACATTTGGCTAATCTTAAGTGATTCAGTTCATGCAATGAAGAATGCAGAAGAATGTAACAAAAATATGCAGTAAAAAGGCATATCAGAAAGAAAAACCACTAGTTCATACTACCACCAATTAAATAAAATATACTGTAGTTGAAGTTATATTTTTATGTCTGCATCTCACACCTAATGTGTAACTCACAATGTCTCTGAAACAATTTCTCAGCCCCTAAGAACATAAATATCTTCCTCATAAGGTTCCCAATAACACATAATTGCAAGAGGCAAACCATACCTGAGAACATAACCAGGAAACAATAGACAAATCACTTCTATGCAAAGCTATAGCGAATGCTTCCTCGTACTTATGCTCACCAACCAATCTGGATAATTCTTCCATAGGATTGAAAGGTCCTTCAGCCTGTTAATGTCAGCACTCAAGTCAGTTACAAGTATGCTGGATTGATCAATGGAGAATGATAAGCCTTGCTCCCTTGCAATTAAGCTTCTCAACACATTGCAGAAAAGAGAACCAGTACCGTCTCATGTAAACCAGCAATTGGACCATTGATTCCAGCTACTGATGGATCGCTAACTGTTGGGTTTGCATTTGCAGCTGCAAAAGCTATTAGCTTGCGTTGGCCATCAGTCAATTCTCCACTTAAGGTTTGTGTAATTGATGATGCTGACTTGATTGCATCCTGTTATACTCAAAGGTTTTCAAGTTACAATAGTATAATTACCCAAAAGCAGTATATCATAATCTAAAAAATGTAATGCTAAGAGAGACCAGTGTATAGCCTTTATATGACATGTTCTAGTTTTTACATTTATTTTCTTTTCTTTTTCTACAAAAACGAAGAATTCCATCTGATTGCTTTATCCAGATATAAAATATATGGGGCATAGAGTTACTGAGGTCAAGTCAAAGTATCAATACAATTGGCCATCTTAAATATAAAGCATCGTTAAATGATACAGAACAAACAATACACACAAGAAAAGGAAACAAAATGAAGCACATAGGAGCTAGATTTAAGAGCTCAATGAAGCAACAGGATTTAAGTCACATCTTGGAGACATTTATGAGAAATTTCCTTGTCTTTGTTGTCCTCTTATAAACCATACATCTAACTTTCATCATCTGATTCAGAGCATGCTATAGAATATGATCACATATTCAAAAATAAATGAAAGAGCTCTACACGGCCAAGTTAGTGAAACAAAAGTAACCAAGTGAGCAGACATTCGATACCCATATCAATTAGCGTCACTTCTATCTAACTAAAATGGGGTGATTTCTTATAAAATCAACCAGTTAACCAACCAAACAACCAAGGATAAGCGGAAAAGATAGAATGAAAAGGAACCTTTTCCATGAATTTGATTTAATAACTTGAGCCAAAATCACACATAAGAAAAAATAGGAAATGCATAAATTCCCAAATTTATGTGGACTTATTAATAAAATTCATGGTGAAAAAAAAAACAATGACCAAGATATATTATAAAAAGCCACACACCCTTAGAGCCGTGGTTAAGGGAGAGTATGAAGAATCAAACTGTTGTTGAGAAGCATTTATAATTTGGATAAGCCCTTTCTGAAATGCAGTGTCAACTTGATCAAACACAGCTTTGCATGACATCTCAAAAGCAGGAATAATTGAGGCTTCCATGATAGACTTTAATGCATCCTGCAAGAACAGATTACATGATTTTCTAATTGGCATCGAACAAATTTTGTTCTTGAACAGCAAGAAAAATAAACAGAAACAAACAATTTACAAGGTGTGTATCAAGATGGATGTCCCCATTCTTTTTACTAAAAAGAAAACTAATAGGCCAATTTTCTTTAAAATCTCAAACATAAAGATGGACAGTTTAGTTACTTCTTTTTATTTTAACATAATAATTACATCTTTTGGATTTTGACAAGTGAGATTTAAACTTAACTTAAAGGCAACACATGAGCAACTGTAAGTGGTTCCTTGGTCATTATCAAAATGACAAAGGACTCTTTTAAAAAGAGACTGAACATACCAAGATATGCACTTCAGACTGATTTATTATGCCATTTTAACCTTGAACATGATAAATAGGTAGTATTTACTATTTCCTTTTTTAAGGTTCAAATAGTATGACCAATCAATCCTAGATATCACATTTGACCTACCGAGGCCATTTTTACGGACACATCAACCAATTCACAAATGAAACACTGAAATTTTAGCTTTTTCTTCATAATCAGTTCTAGGACTTAAAGCAATAACAGAACATAAAATATCATGCTGGTAAAAGACACTGTATAAAAGATATTGCTCCTTTTTATTGCTTTCTATGGTACCTCGGCATGCATAAGAGATATTGTAGTAATTTGTGTTAAATTTACCTGAAGTGCTTGTTTGCCCGATGTCTGAAATTGTAACTGTATCTGTCTAGCAACTGTAGCTTCAAGCTTTGAACTAACAGATTTTTCTAATTGATTCAATGCCTTCTCTCCTACACCCTTCTGGAAAAAAACACAGCAATGCACCTAAATAAAATCACTTTTGGGTTTAAGAAAAGGGAAACAATCTCTGAACTAAACTGTGACTCAATGGCCCATGGTAACATAATGATTACGGGAAATCATATAGCCATCCGATGAAAAGAAGCCATCAAATAACAATAAATTGTCCAGTGCAAACTGTTATTGAGGCTACAAGATGGAATTGCCAAATGGCTGTCATGAAATCGTTAAGGAACATTAATAGGCTAATTAAAACCAGAAAAATAGTCTATGACAAGCTTTAGCATTTAACCTGGAATGACTCTGTGATAGCTAAAGATATGCTTTTCTCCAGAGTGGGAACTATTGCACGAGCTACAGCAGGTCCAACCGAAGCCATCTCCTTCTTCAGATTCTTTTCAGCAGCATTGGCCAAATCCTTATTTGTAAAGTTTGTGACTAAATTGGTCAACTGTTGGGTACGCTCTAGCTCCAACTTATGATGTTTCACATTTTCTTCTTGGAAACGAGCCCATAAAGCATCAGTGTTATCCTTAACAGCTTTCTCAATATTTCGGCCCAAGGAGGCCTCCAATCTTTTGCTTTCTTTGGAAACTGGGGCTGATATCATACTATGCATCTGCTTTAGCATTTCTTTCTGTATAGATGTTAACTATCAAGAAAAAGAAAACATCATTGGGAAGCCTCCAGGTTAAGAAATGAATGTAGAAATAATAAAGGTCAGTCCATTGTGTCAAACCAAAGATTTTCAAGTCTTGGTATTAGAAAAGGTGGGCATTGTGGTAGTTACTGGCCAGCTGGGTCCGTGTAAATAAAACAATAAGTATGTATATATACCAGATTACACATAATGATCATCTATATGCATGCATGCATGTACCTATGTATGTATGTATGTATGTAAACTGTACCCATGCATGTTTAGAGTACTTCCAACTGATCAGTTACCTGATCAAGTGTATCTTGCATGGCTGACAACTGAGGTAAAGCAGCATCAATAGACAAGGCACCTGAACAGCAACCTGGTTCATTGGATGAATCTGTGGAATTGAAAGGACTTGTAGAAGGAGAAGATGGACCAGATAATTGGGAATTTTTCCCCTTTTGTTTTCTTCCCTTCATAGTAGGGGCTGGGGATGTTTGCTCCACCATCACAGTTTCTAAATCACCAAGCTTGCCAGTCACATCTTTTGAGATATATTTAACTTCACCATTGTTAGATCTATCTGGGACCTCATTAATGCTACATTCATTAGTCTGCTGAATTCCCCCAACAGCATGAACTTTCACACTGTATTCTCTGGCCATCTCAGTGCTAAGATTTGAGGCCTGAGAATACAAAGACTTCTCCTTTTTCTCTGCAACAGAGATTTCAATTTCTCTAGGCAAGTCAACATCAATGTATTTGTTTTTTCCAGTATCTCTAACTTTACCCTCTACCGCAACACCTTCATTGTCATTGTTGATAACCGCATCCAGTGAATTCACCTCTCCAACATTTATCCCTTGAGAAATTCCAGATGTAGCTTGAGGGAGAAACTCAGAAGGTGTTACAAGATGGGTTGGGTGTTTAAATATTGAAGGAGATTCTGGAACTTTTGTGATGTCTGCCCTCACAATATCTTGCGTGTCGTTCCTCAAATTGTCAGCTGAGGATGAGGTAGCAGTTAACTTCGCCCTGACAGCATCCATTCCATGGTCAACCAAATAATCAAATACAAGCTGATCACCACTGGGGTCACTTAATTGTGCAGTGAGGTCAGTTCTCTTAGGACTTGGGAGACCTGACAGTTTCCTGGATAACCTTGGACTTAAAGGAAGTGGTGGTGGCACATCATTGATAGAATCAACATTGGTATGCGAGGTTGTAGCACTGGATTTCATGTCTGCAGCAGATTTAGCAGAATAAGTAAGCCATTAATATCAGAAGAAGCTAGCTCACTAGTGTAGCACTTCAAAAGCTGCCTCAAATTACCAGTAGCACTGGAATCACATTACCTATGGGCATTTGAGATGAATTACTTCTGTGAGAAGATTCTCTTAAGGCAGAACTTTCAGAAGCATCACAACTACAAGGATCAGTGGATTCTGTTTTCTTCAATTCAACAGCCTCTGCTGATGTTGGAAGGCACTGCGACAATTCCAATGCATACTGCTGAATGGCCTGTGTTTGGACACAGTATACCTGAACAATACGTTCATTTGGTAAAGTATCGCTAGTTCCTGTAAGACTCAAAATGCACATTTTTACTGTAAACTCTGCTATGTAATCCATACGAGTTGCAGCTGGGTAAGGACCATATTCTATGTGCACAGCATACATGGCATTCTTCTTGGCATTTGCCAGTAAAAGTAAGCCTGATCGGGGAAGTGCTACAACTTGATTAAAGAATGCATCCTGAACTCTAGATTCAGCAGAACTCTTCATGGTCAATGTCTGGGTGTTCTGCCAAGATTCAGAATCACTGGGCAACAACCAGCCCTCCTCACTTGTAGAAGCCCATATCTTCACTTCCCGATTTAATGGACCCTATCAAGAAGCCCAAATTAACAATACTTTAGTCAGAGTGCCACCTAAAGCTAATTTGACTGTTGACTAATCGACATCTTTTCTCATCATATGACCATATTGTCAGAAGAAAAAGAAGACAATTTGCATAGTTGACTATTCTACAGCAAACTATGTTATTTAGCATGATGCTGGTTCAGGTCTACGGAAAACAAAACAGCTTACCCCAGTTACAAGAATGATATGATCAGGCCGATCGGGGGCAGTGAAGAATGCTACAGAGTTCACAGGATGACCGTCATGTGGTCTCAATATTGAGAGTGGAACAGCCTTACGGTCTTCCCAGATTTTGACCTGCAGAAAAAGAGTTGTTGATTAGTAACAGCGTAAAATCAGTGGAGAATAATATACTTATTTTCCAATTACAATCAATAGCCATGAAAAACTATCAAAATTTTGACCTGTTAGAAGAGGTAATGTTTACTGTTGAAAAGTGTTTTTATGCACATTGTATGACATATATAACCAATGCCAAAAAATCTACAACATAATTAGTAGTTGATATCCCCATTTAATATTATTAAAAAAACAAAACGGTGAGCAAAAGGGCAAGAAAACAAACTGTGCCATCTGCTGAAGCTGAAGCTAGTCGGGTGGTCATCCATTGACACATTGATAATTCAGTAACTTGGCCATCATGTTTGCCAACAAGCTGAACCCCATTTATCAACTTATTTATTGTGCAATTAAGAGGCTCTTCCACTGAAAATACTACGCCTTTTCCAACCTTAGTGATGTCAATTCTTAGTATATGGTATCCAATGGCAACCATCAAAATTTCCTGAAAAGGATTAGTTTGTTGCAAATGTTCCATACAATTAACAACCACGATGTAGAAAAACAGAGTGACTTAAAGAAAGTGCTAGATGGCATGAATGTCAAAATCCAGGATTACTTGTTTGTGAGGATGCCAACATAATCTAGGGTGGACTGGTTCTTCCTCTGCCTTTATATGAAGGGCAAAAACAATCTTATCAAAAATTTGGGGCTTTTCTTCCTCATCTTCGCCTTCATCGATTTTTCGAACAAAAATCCGTCCATTAACACATATGCTGCCCAAATACAAGCATATTTCAGTTATGGAAACATAAACAAACAAAATCACAATGTCAAAAGTTACCTTGCCAGAAGATGAACATCCTCAGCGAAAAAAGCCATATCAGTTACTTTCTAGAAAAGAAAAAAAGTGCATGTAAATTTTCAGTCTATAGGCATCTGAGAATATTAAAGGAGACAGGAACACAAACTTGACCCAGTTATTGAAAGGAAATTTGGTTACAGGAAAAACAGATTGTCAGGCAATTACAGGTATTAAACAAAAGAGGTAACAAGTAAATTAAAGGATGAAAGATTAAAACTTTTGGCCAGTTCATCACTTAAGGAAAAAAAATGAAGACAATTAAAAGGTCAAGGCGTCAGTTATAACATCTAAACCGATATGTTTATTGGCAATTCATAATAGGAAGTCTAATTTAGTCTCCAATCTACGAGGCATTAATTTTCCTACATCTGAAACGCTGATTAATCATCTTACATATTTGTTGATCAATAGGTTAAAAGTACAAGAAGGTGACGCTATTCGGGCAAAACGTGTTTGAAGTCTATAATGTGTACGAGATCATTAGAAAGCTTCAAAAATTGTACACGCTAATCAAATCAATAATGAGCTATACCTTAGTAATGTTGAACACACGGCTAAATGGAGTGGTGTTTTTATGTTAAACACATAAATCCACAACAATTACATGACGGTAATGGCCCTGTCTGAGTAAGGACTAACCTGGTTGTGGCCGCGAAGCAAAGATCTCAAAGCTGTATTGACATTGAGGATACGAATAGAACCAGGTTTCAGCCCGTAACAGATGTAATTCCTATTAACTGCAATTTGGCGACCAAGTAGAAGTCCAGGATCAGACACATACTTAGTAATAGGAGTGACTTCGAGTTCAGGTTGAACCTCTCCTCGCAACCTAACATCAATATCATACACTACACTGTCCCCAGTCAAATGACGCCCTCTAGGAAGCTTACTGCTGAGCATTCTAATGGGGGAAGGACTGGAAGGCTGCTGCTGACTAGGAGGTCCCAAACTGACAGGTGGAGCAGAAGGAACATGGAAGTTGGTGGTGGAAGCAACTGGAGTTGTGGTGTCAGCAGAGGAAGGAGGTGGCTTTTGCTGGTTTTGATTGT
Organism: Erythroxylum shatona; assembly: GCA_027568895.1. Lineage (NCBI taxonomy): Eukaryota > Viridiplantae > Streptophyta > Magnoliopsida > Malpighiales > Erythroxylaceae > Erythroxylum > Erythroxylum shatona. Next base: position 5,044,807 of record JAOSBK010000204.1, read on the forward strand.
TCAACATGTCCATCAAAACAGAACCACCGCTAGAATTTGGAAGAGGAGGAGCAACAGAGGATGGGGGAGGTGGAGGAGGATAGGAAGAGATAGGTTGTGGTCTATTGAGCTGCTGCTGTTGGTGTGGAGGGTAAATGTTATTGAGGTAGTGATGCTGATTGTGATGGAGTTGAGTGGGTGGTGGTGGAGGTGCGTAAGGTGAGAGATAGTTTGAGTGATAAGGATTGTGGTATGGGCCAGAGGGAGGAGGGTATGAGGAAGATGGAGTGAGATAAGGAGGAGGAGGAGGAGATGAAGAAGGAAGAGGGAAAGATGGAGAGGTTGTGAGATTGCCACCTGAGTGATTGCTGTTATTGCTATTGGGAGAAGAAAGATTTGGGCTTTGAAATTGCTGTTGTTGCATCATCATCATGTTCATAGGCCCTGAAGACGGCTTGAACAGCTTATTCACATCAAGACCACCACCACCTGGTTGATTCTGATTTGGATTACCAGGTGTAGCCATTGATATAATACTAACAACAACAATAAAAACCTGATCTTATGACAACAATCTAATCTATATATCTATATAGAGAAAGAGCAACGAAATCAAAGAAGGGATTTATTGGGGTTGGATAAAGATTGAATCTTTCAGGTTCAGATCAGTAAAGAACAAAGAATTCAAGAAAAGATGAGATTTTTGAGGGATCCCTGTTATATCTGTCTTGGAATCCAATCCAACCTTAAGACTCCGCTCCTGCTTCTCTTCTTCTGTCTTGTTGTCCTCTCGGCTCTTGTCAGATCACACAAAGTGGAATACCAGTAGCAGAGATTATTTTATTTAATTACAGTTAACTGTACAGAAGATGGGTAACTACTTTCTTCCTCTCAATTTTTACGAGCGCACATTTTCATGGAATATGGCCTATCTTCATTTTATGCAGATTTTAGGAGCAACAATCAATGGTATTAACACCGTGATGATCCTGGTATCAGATTTTCGTTCTAGTACAATAAGGCATTGGCACAATCATTCATCAATATTACTTTTGACATATTTTGTATATAAACGGTAACTATAATTAATATTATGAAAATAAGACAAAAGAGATATTATTAGAATATTATTGAGTTATTGTCAAAATATTATCAGATATTTTCAAAATATTGATTCTTATAAGAATATTATCATCAAAATTATAAATTAGGATCTTTTATATTAATTTTTTAACAATTATTTTATTTTATGTTATTGATACTTTTATTCTTATTATATAAATTATTTATAATTATTTAAAAATTAATAATTTTATGTATCATTGAAAATTATCTGATTAATTTATTTATAAAATACAAAATATTTTCATTATTTATTTACAAAATAAATTATGTAATAACTAAATATAAGTTACAAAAATTTTGTTGTCATTCCTAATATTTGATACCAAATACTAGTATAACTATTAACTTTGTTTAATCTCATATCAAACACGTATAATCAATAATTTTATTGCTATATGTATTCTTGATTTCCATTCTCATTATCGTTTTTTATTCCAATTCATTTATTATTGGTTACTAAACGAGACTAGAAAGTTATAATCTACATCATACAATAAAGAATAATTACGTCAAAAAATCATATAGTAAGAATAATAAAGTTTTATGACTATTACAACAAGAGTTCCACACTAGGGAACACTATCAAGTATAAGCAAAACCTAAAATAGAAACATTTACAGTTAAAAGTTTTATATCTATATTACATATAAAGAATTTAGCATATATATCAAATACAAGTAAAATTAAAAGAAGAGAAGAAATGAAAGATCTAGAGCTTTATTCAATCGAATATCCACTTTGACTATAATTCTCATTTAGTACAGAATATTCATTATTGAGAGGAGTCTCATCATCATCATCATCATCATCATTTATTGTACAAATGATATATCAATACTTTCTCATCCAAGACGATCATTGATGGCGTGTGGTGGTCTAAGGTGGCTGGAAGTGAGGGTTATGGTGTTTAGAGATGATGATTGAAGTTTTGTAAAAATTGAAATTTTCCGAGTATACACGAGCAGTCAGATTATAAGATGAATTCCGGACAAATGAATTGGAATTTGGAGGTGATTCTTGAAGAAAAATTGTAGAATAGAATGTGGGCTACAACTTTAGTGAAAGAAGTTTGTTAATCGGATCAACAGGTGAAAAGTTATGAATTTTTTAATTCGACTATGTTCTGGAAATCGTGGCTGCAGACTAGACGATTTCAAAGTGCATTTCTAGGCAAACGGCTGAGTATTTTCGGGTGCTTCTTAAGGCTAAATTGAAGTTCAAGAAGTGAACTACAACATTGGTGAAGGAAGTTTCTCAAGTTGATGAGTAGAAAAAAAGATATGAATTTTCTTGCATAGGACATTCTGGAAATGAAAAGCTGGAATTGTGGAATTCGATTGGAAAGTTAAATGGGTGAAAGATAGGTGTTTGTTTTTTGAAACAAACAAAATCTTTTAGTTGTTGGAAACTAATAAAACCCAATGATATGTTTTAGGAAAACATTCAAACCCTTAAGATTGCAAAGCAAATCCTTTCAATTTGATTGATAATTTTTCTTTTTTTTTGTAAGAGAGCTTTACATCACTATATATAAGGAAATAAGGCAAATGAAAAGGACTGATGAAGAACAACATAATTCAGTTTCTCACCAGCCATTAAGTCACCATAAAACAACATTAATAAGGAAATAAAATAAACATAAGTTAAGATAATAAAAGGTCTGATCATAAAGGAAATAAAACAACATAAAGAAGGAGAATTAGAGTCTTTATTTACTTCCCGAATTCAGCCAGACCTGTGAATGAAATGGGCTACATTTGGGCTGCGAATTAAGTTTAACGCATGTAAAAATGTACAACACACATTTAACTTGTTGATCGGAACACCATCCGGATCATCATCATCACCATCATCACTTTCATTTGGACTAACCAGATCAAGGCCCATGTTTACAACCTCTTGTATGACTTGGCTTGAAGGTCCTCCATCATACACACTCAATTTTGGTTATGCATAGTATGGAAGAAGAGAATAACATCCAATGCATCACTTCTTTCATTAATCAATCAAAAAGTAGCCAATAAATGAGACTCTTCTCATTTATCTTTAAGGTGACTATATGAAAAGACTATTAAACTATACATGACCTACCAATTTCGGTTTTGGAAGATGGAAGAAGGAAGATGGTCCATCCAAAGAACATCTTTCTTCTTTAATCCAATGAATGCTAATAGGTTATATGCCAACATTAAAAGATAACCATTAAACCATTTTATGATAAGTTCATAACTCTATTTAATGATGATAAACCATAATAAATGACATCTTTATTTAGCATTTGAATGTTAAATGTGCAGCTGCACATTCAACCCTAATAAAACCGAAAATGCTACTCCTTT
>JAOSBK010000204.1:5048349-5074285 GCA_027568895.1 Erythroxylum shatona
CAACGAGTGAAATGAGCCTCGAGCTCAGAAGTGAATCAGAGCCTCAAACTCAACGTTTAATTAGCCATGTATCCCCCAAGTGGATGAGGGAGAGTTATCAATGAGCCCTGTATGGGACAGTGCAGACACTCGGTCACAACAATGTAACAAATGAAAAGTGAGTCTCATGTGCATTGCATATGCATAATATAAACAGTTAAGTGTAATGAATATGAAATGCTAAAGTGAATCTGAAGTGTGAAATAATGTGAAATATGTGATGTATGTGTTATGTGAATTATGAGACTGAGTGAGCCATCGATGATGGTCTCTCATTGAGTTCGCAAAACTCACCCAAAATTTACAACTATTTTTCAGGATTAGAAGAATACCCCATTAGGCCAACGGGAGTATACCTACAGCATACAAGTGAAGGATAGAGGTCGGGATCAGTTCGCATCTGTATTGTATTTCTCTATTTTATATTGAATTGTATATTTTGTAACTTATTGTATATATTGGTTTTCCGAAATGACTCAAGTGTATTGTATATTAAAAAGGGGCCAAATGGCTATTGTAAATTTGTTGATGGTTTTGAGTTAATCAAAAATAATTATGAATGGACGTGGACCCAAATTTGAGTATCAATTTTTCGCATATAGTGTTTGTGGTTTTGAAAAAAAATATATACCGATTTCTAAATGATTGAGTGCTTTAGCACACCACCCTCGCAGGACACAGACTCGGATATCACCATCGATATCGGGTTCGGGTCTTGCGGGAGTGGGGTGCTACATGTAAGACCATGTATTAATTGAATTTGGTGAACAACTGAAGGTGTGTGGGTGATGTTTTTGTTGATAGGAAAAGATTAACGTGATGATTTTATGCTATTGAAAAATTCATCTTTCTACTGCATTTTTATTTAGTTTCTGGAGTTTCTTATGACTGGGCAATTCTAGTGCAATGTGTCTATGTTTTCTGGCCAAGAGATCCACTAATTTGTATTGATTTTGTGGGGTGTTGATTAAGATGGACATTCATCTTAATGGAGTGGATCTTAGGTGGACTATTTTGTATGCTGGGTGTAACTGCTGCTGTGGATTGTGTGTTATGTTTGCAACTATAACTTGGTTTAAATTTCTATGTAAATCAGCCCATTGTTGATGTGACGAGTTCCATATTTATTTTATTGGAGCTAAATCTTTCAGGAAGCTATTCTTCTCTTTATCTCAAATGTATTATTGTTCTATTCTTAGTTGATTGATCACTTGAGTTCTTTGCTTAATTGTCTTTTATTAAAAGTTGTTTTTAAAAAATCCTCTGTTGAGGTTAACATGAATCAGTTGTGTTATTGGGAGTGAAAATCTTTCATAGGAAGTGAGGTTGAGAGATAGTTATAAGGAATGAGTGGTGTTGGCTCAGTGACGCCTTATGTAAATCTATTGCACTTTCGTAAAATTGATTAAGCTAGGTGAGAGACCCACAAACGTAGGCAAAGTGTGTTAAATTGCGTTAACAAATCTTGATATCATTTAATTTAATGCTTTTAATTTTTCTGTTATTTGTGTTTGCCAGAAATAGATTAGAAAGTTCACTAAACAACCATTTATACGGTTTTTCAATAATGTTCTTGTCTTAATGTAATAGAAAATATTCTTATGGGTATAATTAGCAAGATAGATCGCCATGACAACCATTATATGGGAAGTAATTAGTTAGTAGTTTATTAAAAAGTATTATATTTCCACTCTTCATTCTTTTTAGCAATCTTTATTTTATAAAAAAAGTTCTCAAGTAACCTGAAGTCTGAAGTTCAAAATTTTTAATTATTTATAAATATAATTAAAATTTTCATTAACTCATATATATTTAAAGCCATTTTACATATTTCCTTCTACTTTTAAATTAGTTTAGTTTAACCATTGCACATTGGGTGGTCATGAGGATTGTCCCTATCTAGAATAGAAACCTACACATTTTTGGCAAAGAAAACCAAACTTTGTTTAGTATTAATAGATGAATATACTACTTGTCTATGAAAAGAAGAGCTTGTACTTATCAAGTTGTAATTTGCCGGAGAGGCTTTAGCTATCTACCTCTATATAAACCTTTGGCTGCACTTTGAAGCACCAGTGGCAGAGAAACTAGCTAATCCTCCTTAGGAGCTCTCAGTAGAACAAATATAAAAAAATGTGTCCAGGCATCCAAAAGTGTAAATATTTCCCTGTGTCTTATAATAAGGCTTAAGTAGGCCATATTTTCAATGTAAACTAGGGTTTCATTCCAATTATTGTAATGACAATCCAAGTTTAAGTAATGAAACATTCTAGCCCAAATAGAGGAAGAGTATCTATATTAAAAGAAAAGATGATAGCTAGACTCAAGAACCAAATTACAAAGGCAGCAAACTTGAGAAATTGAAATCTTGAGTCTATCTCAGGAACCAAATTACAAAGGCAACAAACTTGATCAATTGAAATCTTGAGTCTATCTTTTCTTTTCAATTTACCTCTGGCAACTATTCATGTGGTGAAGGAGGCTTTAGCGATCAATAATCCTTTCTAAACAATGTTAAGCTAAGGAATATAAGGAAGATGAGGTCTAATAGCTTCTAGACATGAGGAATTGAAGAATTTCCCATTACTAGTGGAGTTCTAGACATCTTTACCCTTCAAAAGTTGGTTAGGCAAATAGGTTGAAATATAAGAAAACAAAATATCCATTCCTCTTTCAATGGCTAGCCAATAATTTTGGAGACTTTAGCATAAGTTGGAATTCTAGCTACAAAGAATGAGATTTCACTTTTTGTAGATATATGACTAAGAGGGGACTAATATCAAGCCAAAATCAGGTGTCCTCTCCATTTCTAATATGTATCTTGAAAAGAGAATAAATGTGAAAAGCCGAAGGGGGTAATTGTTTTGCAAATTTTCCGTAAACTTCTTTGACACAAACAAAATAAAACCAAGCAAAAATGAAGTAAAAAGAACACCATAAATTTGGTAACGTAGTTCGACACACCTTGTCTATATCTGTGGAGCCCTCACCCAGTGATGGCGTGTGGTGGTCTAAGTTGGCTAGAAGTGAGGGTTATGATGTTTAGATATGATGGTTGAAGTTTTGGAAAAATTGGAATTTCCCTGGTACAAACGAACAGTCAGATTGTAAGGTGAATTCTGGACAAATGGCTTAGAATTTGGAGGTGATTCTTGAAGAAAAATTGTAGAGTAGGCTGTGGGCTACAACTTTGGTGAATGAAGTTTGTTAATCGGATCAACGGATGAAAAGTTATGAATTTTTTAATTCGACTATGTTTTGGAAATCGTGGCTGCAGACTAGACGTTTTCAAAGTGCATTTATGGGCAAACGGATGAGGATTTTTGAGTGGTTCTTGAGGCTAAAATTGAAGTTCAAGAAGTAAACTACAACATTGATGAAGGAATTTTTTTCGAAATGATGATCAGAAAAAAAGATATGATTTTTCTTGTTTTGGATGTTCTGGATTAGGAATCTAGGCAGATTTTCAGAAAATGATGCAAATGAGTTAATGTGAAGAATTTGATTGAAATGGAAGATTAGATTAATGAAAGGGAATGATCAGGTGAATAAGGAAAGATAATTGAGTGTTTTTGGACTACACATAAAACCCTATGGATAGTTTTTGGAAACTAACAAAACCCAAATAAAGATGATAACTTGCAAAAGTAAAGATTTTAATTTGATAATCTTTCTTAAATGTAGGAGAACTTTGCATCACTATATATAAGGAAATAAGGCAAACAAAAAGGAATGATGGAGAACCACATAATTTAGTTTCTCACCAGCCATTAAGTCACCATAAAACAACATTAATAAGGAAATAAAATAAACATAACTCAAGATAATAAAAGGTCTTATCATAAAGGAAATAAAACAACATAAAGAAGGAGAATTAGAGTCTTTGTTTATCTCCCGAATTCAGCCAGACTTGGGAATGAAATGGACTACATTTGGACCTCAAATTGGGCTGCTAATTAAGTCTAACACAAGTAAAAATGTACAGCATACATTGAACTTGTTGATCAGAACACCTGATGCAATTTAAGTTTAAAAAATAAGTGCTTTGTGAATTCCAAATGGCCTTAACAAAACTGTAGATTTAAGACCAAGTTAGGTTCTTCTTCAAATTGTTCTTCACCATCTAGATCATCATCATCACCATCATCACATTCATTTGGACTAACCAAATCAAGGCCCATGTTTATAACCTCTTGTATGACTTGGCTTGATGGTCCTCCATCATTCATCCAAACCAATCTCATATATCAAACTTAGTTCCTCAAAAATTTAATTCGCTAAAAGATCGATATGTTCAAGGGAAATTGTATCTATAGAACAATTTGTTCTACTAAGATTCTTAGTAAATAAATTAAATTAAATTATTAAACATTTATAAGAAATTATATTTAACTTAATAATGATAATAATATAAATTTCTCAAAGCTTTAAATTGTATTAAATAAAGCCCAAATTGTTCAATCTTTTATGTTCTAATCTATTCCTTTTCTTGGAATGAATGGATTCAAATATGCACCAATTTCATTCACACCCTATTGTATTCACACATTAACTTGGAATTTAAATTGCAAATTTTTGCAATTTAAGAACATCACTTTTGAATTGGTCCTACCAAGCAATTGTAAGATAACAAAAGTAACTTTATAAACTAAATAAAGTGATGATTATTTTCCAATAAGTAACAAAAGTGTAAAAATATATATCCAAATTAAGTTCGCCTCTTTGATGAATAGCAATGGGCATCCCAAAATCTCCAAAAGCATCCTTATATACTTCTATTTATGAGCTTAAGAGATCTTACAACATCTCATTGGCAACAATTGTTATATTAGTTAACAACATTTCCATATTAACTTTAGCTTTTATTGTAAAACTTGGTCTAAAATAGACACTAAGGTTCAAAAATTCCCTAACTGCAAACAATTAAGAGTGAAGTTTTCTTTCTTATCTTTCATTAATGACTACAAGATAAGGTATATACAAAGAAGACTTATTTTTCATATTGGCCTTAATTGTTTCCTCTATCCTTTCTATGGTATCATAAAAATAATCATTTTTGCCTTCTCACCACTATCAGTCAGAAAAATTACTTTCACTAAATGCTCACAAACTTGGGTGATAAATTAAAATTGGTACCAAAATTTAAAATCTTCAAGTAAAATTCTAAAAACTTGCACTCTAGCATTATAAAAAGGGTAATGGTCACGAGTCTCCTTTAAAAATGAGAGTGAAATGTTTAAGAATCCCCACCTTTTCTCCATTTCACTTTCTTCACTAAAGGAATGTATAATATACTTACTTTTCTATAATTAAATAGTTGCATTAATATAATTGAGTTGTAGTATTGAAAAGTTGCTTTAATTTGAATGCTTGTATCATAATGCAAAATAATTACATCATTAATACTAAGCAATGTTTCAAATTAATTAAAGATTTTTTGTCAAATATGTTTTAATAGAGAAATCAATGGCACACCTAAGCAAAAAATGTGTATAGACCCATTGATTTTTGTTTAGACTTTTTTTCACAATTAAAGGAAATTAAAAAATAAAATTTACATTAGGAAAGAAAACTAAAAAGACAATTCTTTAAATTCCACTTTTTTCTATTACCCAAGTAAAAAACTATTATAACCTTTAACAATAAAATTATTTATGAAATGATTTAATTATAACCCATTGTCTGTAAACTAAATAGAATTTGTGTATGGATTTTAAATGAAGTGAACAAGAAGCTATGTTGAAATGGAAAGGAATTTTTTCATTAAATAAATTGTATTAAAGAGAACACCTTAAAAGGTGAATACAAAGTTTTAAATCATAGATAAGGAAAACAAGGAGATAGAATCTCCAAACAACAGCCTAGACAAAACAAGGTTACATTTAGGATTATGAAAACCTACTCTAGTTATTACATAAGACTGTAATTAACAAGTAAATTTGTGCTTAGCTAGACATTAGTCTCTTTAGAGACATATATTTCTTGATCCAATTAAAAACTTTAAGTTAATGCTTCTATGTTCTTCTGGTAATTTTTTGAAAATTATGTAATTTGTTTCTCTTTAAATGTTAGATTATTCAGGTGAATGTTAACTTAAAAAGCATACAATCTCCTTTATTGTAGAAATGAACCTTACTAGTCCAATCAATAATGTCCTTCCATTTAATTGCATCATATGTCAAATTTCAAAGAATTTGAAATTTGTTTTTGAAATTTGTTTTAAATATATGAGGATTAGTGGCATTTAAAGAACATGTAAGTATATGATTCATTTTTTAGTTGCAGAGGATATAAGATGGATAAAAAGGTGGAACCAAAGTTGAAAGTTTCTTTGCTTTTAAACCTTTTGTTTGATTTCCAATCCAATTTGAAATAAAACATAATAAAGTTTTCTAAGCATCAGTTTAAAGATTGACAGTGAATAGATCTGCACACGATTTATTTATGAAAGTCTAGAATTGTATCTTAAGTCTTAACCAGATAACTACATCCTCCTCATCTAGATTGGTGTCATATCTTGGGAGTTTATCCTTGATAACATATAAACCACCCATTGGAGTTATCGGTGGGTTAGTTCTAGGTATTATTATAAGTTATAACAATTGCTTTATTAGATTAAGGCAGATTAGACATCAGTGGTTCAAAATTTGGAATTTTATAGAGAGGGCTTTATGTTTTCCAAGTATCAAAACAAATCACATACTCCAACAATTCCCTATAAGGCTTTTCATTTCATTGAAACTCAGAGTATGTTTAAGAGTTCAAGAATGCTCTTCATTTCATTATTAATCTAACAAGAACATCATTAGACTAAAACTCCCCTTAATTTCATCTTGCCAATTCAGTAACAAGAGTTCTATCTTTTAGATTGGAAAGGTTTTATAGTGTAATAATCTATCATCTATCGATGTGCAATCACATATCCTTAACTTAATTAACTAATATATCTATTTCATTAACTACTCTTAAAATGTACTAAGTTATTTGAAACCTGAAAATAGTTATCCTAATCCCAGAAGGGTCACATAGGTCTATATCTAGGTCCCTATTTAATCCTTAATATATATTGCATAAGTCAACCTACACATATGTTCTTTTGAATAAATCTATATGCAGATGTAATTAAGATCTAAGTTATCACTTGTACATGATCAGTATGAAGATTAATACATATAAATCTCAAAAATAGAAACTTTTATTAGAACATTTGAATCAAATTATCTCAATCTTATGATGAATATTTCTTCGAATGACTTTTTTAATCTCTCTCTATTAAAAAACAACTCTTTGGTGTGTTTTCATGCTCTCATTCAATAGGCAACTGCTAACCCTAATGAAAACTAGAGAATATAATAAATGAAAGTGAAAGAACCTTTTTTTTATAAGATATAGGACACAATCGTATATCTTTTTGCTTCTTTCTAGAGAGAAAAATAAACTCTAATATGTCCATCTCCTCAATTGTATATCTTAAGTTGTATAGGCATGATGTCTAACATGCTTATATCTTAAGTTGTATATCTCTTCAAAAAAATTTCTCTCTACTACACAGCCTCCTTTTAATCTATGTATCAAATCTTGTCGTCATCTCCTAATTTTCAAAGAGGGAAATAGGATGGCACATGGCTGTGTTTCAAGCCATTTTTAGTTAAAATTGTTTTTATATATATTTTAACTTGTAAAATTCTCTATTTATTAGCTACGTCATTCCTTAAGTAACTCTACTAGAATAAGACATAAAAATAATTCAAGGTAATTTAGATAGATAACAAAACAAAGTACTAAGGAAAATACATGCATATTTTATAACATTCAGTTATTCTAAATAAAATTAAAATTAATGGTGTCATTTGCTCAATTTACTTCATTTCAAGTTATCTTAAGGCTCGATTCACTATGTGAAAATCTTACTCTACTAAAGGTAGATATCATCACATAAGTGAAATAATGAAACAAAGGAGTGAAAATAAAAAGTTATCATGTAATGACAAAAGAAAAAGAAACTAGATTGTGAAAGTAGGTAGGAAACATTGGCTAGAGAAGAGGCTTCAATTACAAGAAAAAGTGATCGACTTAGGGAAAGGATGAAGTGAAGGTAGTTGATAATGGGTGAAATAGAGAGGTGATGGATTTTTACATGTCAACTTCACTAACATTTCTTAAGAGAAGACGAAGAAGGAAAGAGGATGATTTATATGGGACAAAATAATGCTAGGTCTAAGTGTTTTCAGATGCCCCTTGCTAACAACAAAATGGTGGGTTTAAGAAAAATAGATTAGAAATTAGTATGCTCAAAATTTCTTTTAAAGAAGAATGCTAGAATTATATTTTCCAAAAAAAAAAAAGAATTCTAGATTTCTGTCTGAGTTATATGATATTAGCATATTAAGTTGTCTTATTTCATTTGATTACTTAGGAAGAAGAAGGAAGAAGCTCAATGGTGAGAAGATAAGAGGAAGTAGAAGGTTGAGAAAGAGGGAGATGGTGACTTTCAAAAATGAAGAGAGAATCACTTGTTTTCCTTGATCTAATAGTTGACATATTTAAGCTTTTATTCTTTTTAAAATTAAACCTTAAAATTTCTCATCTCTTCCCCTCTAAGTAAGAAAGTTTTAGAAATATCTCAAATATTTAAATTGCCTAAATGTGCTTGTCATATCTTCTTTCTTTTTTTCAATTTTACTCATTTTCCCCCTTAAACATTAACTAATCAAAATTATTAAAAAATGTACGTACAAAAATTATGTTAAAATAAATTAGCCATTATTAGACTTTTTTATGAATAATTATTCATAGTTTTAATTTAATTAAGTCTAGTGAAAAAATAAAGGAACAAATTTGAATATGGTAAAAATAAATTTAAACTTGATATAATGAAATATAACATAAATTAGAGATGATAAAATAAAGTCAGACACAAACTAAAATTAATCAAATGCATTCGAATAAGAGTGTATTTAAATTGAACTTGATGGGATGAAATTGCACGGAAATATAAAAATAAAATAAAAATATATAAAAAAGTTTAAACAAAAATAAATATTGATAGCACTAAATAAAATTAAATGATGTTGACTAGGTATGTGGGTAATCTCAATTTTGAAAATTCACCATCTTTTTAGACATGCATGTTCGTTTTCTTAAAGACTGATAACTTTGATGTTTGTTTTACCTAAGTAATAGTAGTTTTATTGGGCATGAACGATCATATTTCATAGACCTATAATTAAATGCAGTTTTAATTTTTATATTGTCATGTTTGAGAATGCTATGCTGGTTTGTCGAGAGTGGATAAAGTAATTATCTTTTCAAATCATTTTTTATAATAGATTCATGTTGTCTTTGCTTCACATATGGTTTCCTAACAAGCATATCAAAATTTTATGTCTTTCTATAAAAATTTCATAATGGATTAGGATAAGGTATTGAATACACACCATGATGGCTTATTCAAAGAATTCATATGTTGAATATGTTAGTCATATATTAGATCAACTTGGAATTAAAGATGCACATATTTTTTTTATTGTTGTGAGAAACAATATAAATGATATACAAAAATGTGTGACATAAAGTATATACCTTTTAAAATACCCAGAATAGACTTTAAGTATATTCCAAAGGTTTCAAAAAATGAAAAGACTACCCTAAAAATATTAAGTTAATCAGATAGTTTGCAAGGCTAGACTGAAGGGTCTTAAAGAAATGAAGGTTTACATTTCTCATTTGTGTAAGGTAAAGGTGTCTTTACTAAAGAAGTTGAAGATGATGAGGACACTATGTTATTTTTAAGTGTAGTACGTGTTGCCATAAATGAGAAACAACTAGCTTATAATGTTTTGACTAGTTAAATCTTGAGGGTGAAAATTCTCAAAAAAGAAATAATAAATGTGGTGGGTTCATTTTTTGAAGATAACGGTGATGATGAAAGTGATGCTTATGATCAATCTAAAGAGTTAGAAGTAAAAGGTGAAGATTATAAGGATGAAGTTACAAGGATGGGGAAACAACACCTTTATCTTGAATAACATCAAGGAAGAGTATGATCATAACGTGCCAATTATGTAAAATACAATGTAACAACATAATTGAATGTTCTTTAAAGGAAAGATTCCAAGATTCTACTTTTGGTAAAGCATAAAGAAGGAAACAAAGATTAAGGTACTATTAACAACATGGAGCATAAGTTGATGAAGAGATTAGGTTTCCTATCTAGAGTGTAAGTCGTCACTATACTGCATCATATATAGATCTTTTTGGGTTTATTACTTATATATTGTTCCTCCTCCTTAATGTTAATAAGAAGAACCAACTAGAGTTACTAGTGATGAAGTAAAGAAAGAAGTGGCAATGGCTTCTTGAAAAAAGTGACAAAAAAGATTATCGAGGTTGTGCCATCTAACCTCATTTTCCTTATAGAGTACCAATAAGAGTTGTATATAGACATCAGGGACTTAATGTAGAGTCAATTATTGATAGTAAAGCAACTTTAACAAGTAGAAGGAAGATCATCACCATTTTATAATTGTAAGAGATGAGAGTTGCTAAAGAAAAACAAATGAAGAAGAAAGCAAAAGAATATAAACAGTCAACAATCTGGAGTTAGTAAGCCATCTTAATATAAATGTGGAAATAATTATGATACTTTTAATGTTAATATTGATGTAGTCTTTGATATTGTTAGGAATTAGAATTATAAATTTTGGATTATTAATAGGGTTATACCTTTTTGGATTGTTAACTAATTACTAGTGTTATTAATTTTGGATTATTAGCTAATTGGTATATCAATATTTTGATGTTAGGGGAACAATGTTTATTCCTTATGCTTGCCAATATATTTGACTTATTCTGTTTATTGGTGCATTATTTTAATAGAAAGTTAGATAATTCCTTTTTTTCATTGTCTTTTGTTGATTTTATAGAAGATGTGTTAAAGTGAAAATTATACTAGAAATTGATATCTTCATCATTCTTTTGTACTAGAAATGTGGGATAAATATTTTTTACTTGTTAGATAAATAACTATATAACTAAATTTGGACAACAAAATTTATGACTAAATATTGGTTGTTACACAAACAAATAAGTAAGGTAATTGAAGGCTACAAATATTTAAATACATAAACATTATCTTTTTTCTTCTATTGGTTGCCAGATAAATAACTAGCAAGTTAAACAATAAAAATGACAACATGGACATCATCAAATTAGAATATATAATTTACTAACATAGAAGATACAAACAAAAATGGAATATAAGATAATGTGGTCCCTTATTCTACTAGATCATATATAAAATATTTAATTCTATTCTAATGGACAACATACAAGCCACTACGAAAATTATTTCATCTTCCTTTTTAAAATCTACATCTTCTTTATATTAGAACCAATAGATCCATTCTTCTTCTCATCAAGTAGCAATTTTGTTAACATTTAATTCACAAGTAAGCTTATGTCGACTAACCCAATGAGGTCATACACCATTCTCTTATGTATTTTGACTTGTTCTTCATATGACGTTTTCTATCTCAATAACTTAAAAGTTATTTGGGTACCTTTTGAATGCATAAGAGGATCAATCTACTTCAAAAATCAGGTGTCCTTGAATTTATGTTTATGTCGTATTAATGAAGTCATTTTCTGTTAAAATTTAACAGAAAATAATAAAATCATGTCGTATTATTGATATAGATATTACATGATACAATGTATGTTGTTACATGGCACAATTTATGTTTTTGTTGTACCATTTAATACAAGTAATATAATGTCATTTCATCATTTTCAGATAAGTTTTTTAATTGAGAATGATGTCAAAGGATATGAGCCAAGAAAAATCGTAGCTTTAGAGAGTAAATGATAATTTTCAAAAATCAAGAACTAAAGTGAAAAAGGTATAAATAACATGAGACCTCAATATAATTAATCTAAAATCAAATATATTTAAGTAGGTTAGTTGTATAAATTTTACAAATAGGAGAGGTAAACTCTACCTAGTATATATCTCATAAAATACAAACTAGGAGATTACTTAATACATTAGTTGAAACAACTAAAATACTCAATGACTCATAAAAAATGATGCAAAGTATACAAGGATGGAGAAACAACACCTTTATCTTGAATAACATCAAGGAAGAGTATGATCATAACGTGCCAATTATGTAAAATACAATGTAACAACATAATTGAATGTTCTTTAAAGGAAAGATTCCAAGATTCTACTTTTGGTAAAGCATAAAGAAGGAAACAAAGATTAAGGTACTATTAACAACATGGAGCATAAGTTGATGAAGAGATTAGGTTTCCTATCTAGAGTGTAAGTCGTCACTATACTGCATCATATATAGATCTTTTTGGGTTTATTACTTATATATTGTTCCTCCTCCTTAATGTTAATAAGAAGAACCAACTAGAGTTACTAGTGATGAAGTAAAGAAAGAAGTGGCAATGGCTTCTTGAAAAAAGTGACAAAAAAGATTATCGAGGTTGTGCCATCTAACCTCATTTTCCTTATAGAGTACCAATAAGAGTTGTATATAGACATCAGGGACTTAATGTAGAGTCAATTATTGATAGTAAAGCAACTTTAACAAGTAGAAGGAAGATCATCACCATTTTATAATTGTAAGAGATGAGAGTTGCTAAAGAAAAACAAATGAAGAAGAAAGCAAAAGAATATAAACAGTCAACAATCTGGAGTTAGTAAGCCATCTTAATATAAATGTGGAAATAATTATGATACTTTTAATGTTAATATTGATGTAGTCTTTGATATTGTTAGGAATTAGAATTATAAATTTTGGATTATTAATAGGGTTATACCTTTTTGGATTGTTAACTAATTACTAGTGTTATTAATTTTGGATTATTAGCTAATTGGTATATCAATATTTTGATGTTAGGGGAACAATGTTTATCCCTTATGCTTGCCAATATATTTGACTTATTTATGTTTATTGGTGTATCATTTTAATTGAAAGTTAGATAATTCCTTTTTTTCATTTTCTTTTGTTGATTTTATAGAAGATGTGTTAAAGTGAGAATTATACTAGAAATTGATATCTTCATCATTCTTTTGTACTAGAAATGTGGGCTAAATATTTTTTACTTGTTAGATAAACAACTATATAACTAAATTTGGACAACAAAATTTGGGACTAAATATTGGTTGTTAAACAAATATTTAAGTAAGGTAATTAAAGGCTACAAATATTTAAATACATAAACATTATCTTTCTTCTTCTATTGGTTGCCAGATAAATAACTAACAAGTTAAACAATAAAAATGACAATATGAACATCACCAAATTAGAGTATGTATAATTTACTAACATAGAAGATACAAACAAAAATGGAATCCAAGATAATGTGGTCCCTTATTCTACTAGATCATATATAAAATACTTAATTCTATTCTAATGGACAACATACAAGCTACTACGAATATTACTTCATCTTCCTCTTTAAAATCTACATCTCCTTTATATTAGAACCAATAGAACCATTTCTTCTCATCAAGTAGCAACTTTGTTAACATTTAATTCATAAGTAAGCTTAAGCTGACTAACCCAATGAGGTCATACACCATTCTCTTATGTATTTTGACTTGTTCTTAATGACGTGTTCTATCTCAATAACTTAAAAATTATTTGGGTACCTTTTGAATGCGTAAGAGGATCAATCTACTTTAAAAATCACACGTGCACTTGAATTTATGTTTATGTATTACTCGTACTAAGGAAGTCATTTTCTGTTAAAAATTTAACAAAAAATAATAAAATAATGTCGTATTATTGATGTAGATATTACATGATACAATGTTTTTATGTTTTGGTTGTATCATTTAATACAAGTAAAATATTGTCATTTCGTCATTTTCAGTTAGGTTTTTTAATTGAGAATGATGTCAAAGGATATGAGTGATGCAAAATCATAACTTTAGAGAGTAAATGATAATTTTTAAAAATCAAGAACTAAAGTGAAAAAGATACAAATAACACGAGGCCTCAATATAATTAATCTAAAATAAAATATATTTAACTAGGTTAGTTGTATAAATTTTACAAATAGGAGAGGTAAACTCTACCTAGTATATATCTAGTAAGATACAAACACCCCCCTTAGATTCACCCTTGTCCAATAAATTTTTGTGACTAACACTCTTTATAGTTGCACACTACTGTTCCAACACCATGTCTTCTTTTTCTTTCTTTCTTTATAAGTTTTGATCTTCTTTAAGTTTTCCTTAAAGAATGGCAATCCAGTTCGAGCCTAGTCGGCCCAACCCGACCAAGCTCAAGGTCAACGGCTCACAGGCTAAGATTTCTTAATTTGACTATGGGCTGAGGGTAGTGCCACAGGTCAAGCCACGAACCAATCATCTTATGACCCGATTCAGCCTGACCCATTGCCATCCTTACTTTTCCTCCGTAAACAATATAAAACAACAACACAAACTTTTCATGTAATTTCATCAATTTTATAAAAACTTCTTGTATTTAAAAAATGTTTGTTGGAAGCTTTTATGTTTTGTGAAAAATCCAAAGTCAACCATTCTATTATGATGTATCACTAATTCTGAGTTAAGTAACAATTTCCAGATAATTGAAGTGTTACATAAGTCATGAACGACATACTTTAGAGCAAACTCATTTATCTGACATAATAGGATTATTGCAAAATAAGTCATTCATGAATAAATGGATATTAAGCTGGAGTTAATGACAAAACTTAAGAAAATGACTATTTAAAAAAAACAAAATTTTAATAAGATTAGTAAAATCAATTAAAAGATTGATAGATTTACCTTCTAATAAATATATTCAAATAGAAAAAGGAAAATCTAAATTAAATTACGATTAATCTTCTTTATAAATTAATCTATTATTACTACTCCAAAACTTAATCGTCACAAACGCATATTCTAGTTCTTGGCCTATTGCAATTATTTACATAGCTTTTTAATTTATTGTATTATTACTTGTTAAGATTCTTTACAAAATTTTATTAGATTTAACTGATCTTTTGCTCTAATAAACCAGTTCTTACTATGTTCTATTAAATCTTACTCACATATTTACACAATATTTATATGAGTTTTACGTAAACATGTGAATGAAATTACATGAAACAAATTGAGAAGAGACCACCTGATACAGATCATCCATTTCCCACACGGTCTGTTCCCCTTTCTACGTTCATTTATTCTACGTTCATTTACCCAACCCAACACACACACACAGCACACTCCGGTGTTCTGACACATTGTTTAATACGAAGGAGCACATGACTGTTAGTTTGTTGCAGATATCTTAGGAGGATCCCAACTATGGAAAGATACTTTTAAGTTAAGCACACCCAAATTAATCTCTGGTCGAGTCAGCTAAATCCCTTGTAGGAGGCAAAATTCTAACCTCAAGTTTTAAAAAGCTGTATAAATAAAGATGGCTGCTGTCAGAAGACGAAGCTCCATTTTTAGTGTTTCATGCACCATAAATTGTCTAATCTCTTTAATCTACAATTAATTTAATGGTTCCTTGAATCCATAAAGTGCCTAACACTGACTTTAAGAAGCAAAATCAGTGTCTTAGAATGAAATGTTTTGCTGGGAATTCAATATAACATACAGGCAAATGTATCGGTGACAGCTTCAAGCGATCCACTTATCAATGACATGTCTCTACAATAGCCACTGTAGTTCAAGGAAATACACAGTTTGATTTCATAATAGTTCAGGAGAATAGTAATTACACAACCCAATGAAGTCTAAGAAGTAAGAAAGGGGAAGAACAAGGTTAAAAGAGAAAACTGACGAATTTACAACTAGTAAACATGAAATCAAGAACAGTTGTACGTATACCTTAAATTCACACATACGAATTTAATAACAGTATTCAGAACCACATACAAGAGAAATGAAAGATTAAATGGAAGTAAGCTCCCAGCACAGGAAATGAGCATTAAATATCAACTGCAGCAGCCCCCAGCTTGAGAAGAAGAACCGTCTCTGCCTCCAGATGGGCCTGGAATTCCGCCATATCCAACTTTTATTCCATAAGACTGCATAAGACAACAAATTATCATCCACACCATCCTTAAATCTAGCTCAATTACTTTCTAGCTATGCAAGAAATATAGTAGTTCTGACCTCTAACTAAATGCTGACTCCATCTTAAACTGGCTAATCATAAAGCAGAATAGTTCTTGTCGAGACAATCATTAAGGCAAGAAAGTAACATAGAATTGTAATTAACTTAAAAGCTCATTTATGATAAATATGCTAAAAATAACAATATTTGTATATTTTCATGCAGTTGCATAAAATAGTAGAAACAATTATTAAAAATTGAACATGTTATAAAGAGCAAACTAACCTCATTTGATACATCAAAAACTCCATCCTGGATTTTCTTATATATTGTTGCAGCAGTTTTTATGAATGCCTGCAAATGGAAAATTGCAATTATGAAAATCTAAAAGACTATTTTTCACATCAAAAAGAGAAACTTTTCATAGACAACAGCCCTCAGAAACCCCACGTGTATCATGTTTCCTTACCTCCTCGACATTCTGAGCAGTTTTTGCAGAAGCCTCCATGAAGATCAAACCATGTTCCTTTGCAAATTGTTCTCCTTCCTCTGTGCTCACAGCTCTTCTATGAGCGAGATCACACTTATTACCAATAAGCACAATAGTCATATTTGCATTAGCATGCTGCCTTGCATCCTCCAGCCAGCTAGCCAAGTGATTAAAGGTTTCTCTCCTGCGAGGGACACAACCATGTGTCAATGCTAACTATCCCACCACAAAAGTCTATAAGAAATTTCATTAACTACTAAGGGCAGTCTGTCACTTCAAACTGAAAAAAAGGCTTAAATTTTAGTGATTGCAACTGCCTGACCAACACCATACATGCCAGAGCCTAACCGATGTTCATTATTCTGGTGTCTTGACAATGCAATGATGACCTCTGACTAGTATATTAATAACCTAGGAGATACAGTATGCGCCAAAATCTGCTAAGAATGCCTCATGTAGATAACTGATCAGGGTAATTCAGCTAAAACTAGTTTAAGGAAATATCAGAAAATAACTATAGAAAGCTTCAACGTTTATCCAAACTATCAAACTATAACCCTATTTTATGAACAACCACCTATGTTCGCACCAATTAATATGGCATAACATGCACAAATAGAAAACGAGTTTATTATTAGACACCCAATAAATTTATAAATAAGCAAAACAAAACTAAGAATACCTTGTAATATCATAGACAAGCAACGCACCAGCAGCACCTCTGTAGTAAGATCTTGTAATAGATCTGAAGGATTCTTGACCAGCCTGTCAAATTGTGAAAATATTTAATTATGGAACTCCATGTTGACATCCACATTTGCTTATGCAAATGCAAGACACACATCTTCGAACTCTATAACTGCAGGTTATACATTATGAAAGATTGAATTTGACAAAACATCAGCACAATCCAATGGGTATAATCAGTTTGCGGCTTTCACTATATAGTTACATTCACTATAGCTTTTGTACATGTTCCAACTCTACAAACGCAATTAGACAAAGCATCAGCAAGAGCATAATCAATTTGGGGCTCTTCACTGTATAGTTATATTTACTTTAGCTTTTGTTTTAGTCCAATTATCTCAAAATACAAATCAATTATGAAGGAAAACAACCTTTTCTCCTTTCAATTGGAATAGCAATCAAGGTGAAAATAAGTCTCTTTTGACAAACATATCCATATATATATGTGTGTGTACATGTATACAACAACAATTAAAACATTAGCTCTCATTCATAGTTCCTAATTGTTAATAAGCAAAGAAACACAAATAATTTAAATCAATAATTACCGTGTCCCAGATTTGGAGCTTAATAGGTTTGTTGTCCATGGTGATCATCCGTGCCCCAAATTCCACTCCAATCGTCAAATCATGCACCGGTTGGAACCTCTTGTCCGTGAATTGTAGCAACAGACACGATTTCCCAACACCTATACACCACAAATTCACCAAAAGCCTAAGCCCCAAAGAAACCAAAATCGCTAAAAATTCGACAAAACAAATTAGTAAACCGATAAATCGAGAGGAGATAATTACCAGTATCGCCGATTATGATATACTTGAAGAGATACGCGTATGACATCTTCTTAGTAATGGATCACAAATCGATGTATTACCCAATCAAATCAAAACTGAGGAGTCCAGAAAATTGAAAACTTTCCTCTGGATTTGAACTTAAGACTCGAAACAAAATCAACCCAAGTAAGAAAACGAGTCAATCATAAATTATACAAAAGTGGTCTATATATAGACAAGTGTATAAATAAAGAGTAGATGTGACAGAGAGATGAAGAAGAAAGTGTTAAGGAAGGAATGAAAGAAAGAGAGTTAAATTCTAAATTTGACAAAAAGCATGTGAAACTGAAACTGTGATAGTTGTCTTAAAAGGCAAACGAATTATATTAGATTATTAGTTTACTTTGTCTTGTAATAATTTCATGAGATATTATGTTCATTTTATTTTAGAAAAATAAGGACAAAGATTTTTTTATTTAGTTAAATTTTAAATTTATAAAATTAGAATTACGGATTAAACCCGTTGATAATCGATATTAACTAAGGGAACAGATCTTTTGTACCCCTATCCAGCACTCTCTGTCCCCCTTTTGATCTCAACCATCCAATTTATCACATTGGATGATTGAGATCAAATGGGTACTGAGTAGGTAAAGAAGATCTATACCCATTAGTTAATTACAATGCTTTAAAAACCGAATTAGAAGTTAAATTGATAAAGAAAGAAGTTTAAGATTTAAAATGTTTGACTAGTATTATATCATTTTAAAATGAACTAAAGATTAAATAAAATTAAATAATTAAACTAATTAAACTAATTAAATAATTAAAAATTAAACTAAGTTTAAATTCTAAAAACACTATAAAAAGAATTTAATTATTTGGTACCCAATATATACACAAACAAAAATTAGTATGTCAAACTTGATCTAAAACAAGAAAAATGTACCTGATTAAGATGGGTAATTATCGTACTTATTACAGGCTTTTGGGACCTGTAGGCGTGAATGTTTGACCTAAACCCAGCAAGTTGATGGCCTTATCCTCCCAAATGTTAGGTCCATGTCATTCTAATTGCTTTTATGGTATAGTAAGACTAAGACCCCCTTTCTACAAGGGGTCAACCTTATCTTAATTTTGGAGTAATTAAGATAAATGGAGTCTTATAATTTGTTTCTTTTTAACATAATAAAATAGAAAAGAATCAATAGGTAAAACAAATAAGATTTAATAATATTAAAATTTTAGTCAAAAGATTAATCATTTAGCTTTTTTTTTCATGCAATTGATCAAAGCCTGGTTCTAAAATTAGTCATGACTATTTTTTTTATTTTCGTATAGTTTAAAATTTATTCTATTCCTTCCTTTAGAAAGGAAGAGATTTTTTTGTGTTTTGTTATTATTCCTCATCTTTCTATTGCATCATTTATCACTTCTAAAATTTTAATAAAGATAAAAATTTGTCATCTCCTTTTTTGTAAGGTATGTATTGTGCTATAGTTTGTTTTCGTTCAATTTCTTTTCTCGTGCTGCTCATAGAAACAATTGGGCTCCCAGGCCCATAAAATCTTTATTGACTTGATTTGGTGAATCTACTGAAAATGTAAACTAAAAAGACATAGTTGATTGGTCCAAAGAGATGATTGAAGGAGAGTGAGTTGATGGACTCGATGATGTGACAACATTCACTTCAGTTTAGATTTGTACCCTATTCTTTCATTCACATAATGTCTTTATCAATCAAGCTTTCTCTCTCTTATCAGAATTATTTATGTGGTCCTAAAAGAAGTAAAAGAAAAAAAAAAGACGAAAGTAGTGTAGTAATGTTTAACTTAAGAAATCATTTGTAATACATTTTGAAATTCTTACTATCTTCCTTATTTTATTATATTTTAACGTTTCTTGTTTATCCCGTAGTTTTGTTATTATCTCTTATTAACTAAAAGTTCATAAGCCTTATACTTTATGAAGTTGAATTCTTGTTTGAGCCTGTTTCGTCCTTTAAAGAACTTATGAAGGAAATAAAGAGACAAGAGTGGTTTATCAATTTTTAGAGTAAACACATGAGAGAGTGTATGAGAAAGTTCTTTTCACTGACATTTCTTCCGGCTTTTATATATGTCTACTAAATGATTTTTGAATTACAAGGTGGATGACATTGTAAGAACTTTTCCTCTTTTTGTGTCATAAATGGTCCAAATGTTATGTAAGTTAATGGGTATGAATTTATGGTTTTATGGTAATTGATATTGTGCTTGATGGAAGCACATTCATATAGGTTGTTTTATAAAATTTTGGGTCCCTAAGCTTCTTTTCTCTTTTGAAAGACATAAACCATTGTATTGGGGATTTGAGAGCTTAGAAAAATTCCAAAATGGAGCTCTTCAAACACCAACAACAATGGCAAGAGGTATTTCGTTTTTCTTCCGCATTTATTATTATATGATATTCTAATGTATATTATTGTTGAATATATGTTAGAATATACTTACATTTGGTATTAGAGCCTTGTGAACCTATGCCTTATTGAAGTTGTTAGAGAATGTCCAAATTAAAAAAAAAAATCAGATTTGATAACTTTCGATTTAGAATTGTTTTTGGATGTTTTTCTTTATATTAAAGATAGAAATCTTCTATTAAGTGTTCTAGAAGCGTTTCTACATTTAAAAATACATTTTGTGGTGTTTTTTGTCTGATTTTGTGGAGCATCTGATGGGTCATGACTTAAGTCGGTTTGACTCGGCTGGAGGTTGAAGAAGACCCATATGAATTAAACTGCGTCATTTTGTATGTGTTTTGAAATCAAAATCAGATGCTGGACTATGTCGATTTATCTGTTGGTGTTGATTGCATCTTTTTATATGATTTTAACTATGCTCTGCGTTTCGTTAACAATCAGATATGTTTTTAGCTATGCTATTAAAAAACAAGAGATGCTATAACTGGGGCTCGAACCAACACTGGTGAGCCTCAACCATCTTAACTGATGGCTTATGTATATATATATATTATATGTTGATATTATATTTGAATAACTGTTTATCATGCAACATATTATTCCGTGTTTATTATATCTATTTTTGTGCTTTGTGAATAATATCATGGATAAAAAGTTTTTAGTGATTAATTATTAGGGCTTAGCCACAACAACCCTAATTATATATTTATGTAATTAATCACATAAGGTTTAGAGACTTTTAATTGTAATTAATTATTTTAGTATAATAAATTTTATCCCACAGGAATTTTTATTATATTTAAATAATTAATTAGGATGAAATATCAAATTATTTTTCTAATATACCCACGGGTATTAGAAATTGGTGTATCATTTGATGGTTTTATCATAGAGTTTAACATAAATATGTTTGAATTACAAATTTAGCCCATAGATAATTTTTATGTCATTTGATTTATGTCTTTTAAGGTATGTTTTACATTGGTAATACATATATATAGTTTATTAGCCTCAATTTATTGATAAGTAGCATGTATGTTTAATTTATGTAGCTATTCAAACTGTTAGTTTCTCTAATACAAGTTGTGAAATTCCTGAACTAAGAAGTGAAAACTATAAGATTTGGAAGGAGAGAATTCTTCTTCATCTGGGGTAGATGGACATTGATTATACTATCTGAAAGGACGAACCACCTAAGGTAACGGAGGTCAACACTATAGTTAAAATTGCGCTTTATGAGCGATCTAATCGCCTAAGTGTGAAGTTCATTAAAACAAAATTTTCTGTTGGCATTCGTGGTTTCGTAGAACAACATGACAATATTCGTACTTTACTGAAGACTATTGATGAGCAGTTCCAAACTTCAAACAAAGCACTTGCAAGCACCCTAATTATGAAGTTTTCATATATAAGACTTACCAGTGTTCGAGGTGTGCATGAGCATATCATGAAGATGAGGGACATTATGCCTCAGTTAAAGAAACTAGAGGTTGAGATTTCTGATTCTTTCCTCGTGTATTACATTTTGAACACCCTTCTACTACCATATAGACCCTTTAAAATCTCTTATAATATATATAAGGATAAGTGGTCAATAAATGAATTAATGACCATATGTGTCCAAGAGGAAGGGAGATTATCGATGAAATAGGGAGAGAGTTTACAAAGTGCACATATGGTTGTTCAAGGCAAGAAGAAAAATCAAGCCAACTCAAAAGGAAAAGGTCAAATACCTATCCAATTTGAAATTAAGAAGGAACCTAAGTGCTTTTTTTTGCAAGAAGAAAGGGCACATGAAGAACGATTGTGTCAAACGCAAGGAATAGTTTGAAAAGAAAGGTAATCTAATCTCACTAGTTTGTTTTGAATCTAATATGGCTGAAGTTTGCCATGACACATGGTGGATTGATTCTGGTTGTACAATCTATATACAAATGTGTTGCAGGATTTGCAAAACTCAAGGAGGCCAGTGGGAAGTGAGCAGTATATCTAATCCGAAATAAGATACATTCACGTGTGGAGGATGTTGGAGATTGCAATGTAATTTTATGTACGAGTTTTATTTTAAAACTAGAAAAGACATTTTATATTCCCAATTTCTCTAAAGTTTCAAGACTTGTACTGTTTGGATATTCCTTTCATTTTTCAGACAAATATTTAAAGTTACATTATAAATTTAAATTTGTTAGAAATGGTACATTATTTGATAGTTTTTTCAGTTTAATTTATAAGATAATATCTGTTACAATGCAACACATGTTCATGTTGGAACAAAATATTATATTATGAATGAAAATTCCTCTATGTTGTGGCATCGGAGATTATGACATATCTCTATAGAAAGGATTAAAAGATTGGTGACTGACGGAGTACTTAGTACTTTGGATTTTGTTAATTTTGATATTTATATGGACTACATAAAGAGAAAGCAGACTAACAAATCAAAGAAAGGTGCTAAGAGAAGTTTAGACATATTAAAAATCATACATACAGATATTTGTTGTCTAAATATGGATTTGTATGGTCATAAATATTTTATCTCATTTATAGACGATTGTTCACGATATATGTATCTCTACTTGCTTCATAATATGAATGAAGCACTATATGCTTTTAAAATGTTCAAAGCAGAAGTAGAAAAACAATTAAGATTGTGAGATCTGATAGAGGTGGGGAATATTATAGTAGATATACTAAAGGTGGACAAGCACTTGGTCTATTTATGAGATATCTTTAAGAAAATGAGGTAATAGCCTAATACATTATGTATGGATCTCCAGACCAGAATGATGTGGCAAAAAGAAGAAATCAAACTTTATTGGACATGTTACGAATCATATTGAGTAGCTCCAAACTTCCCAAGTCCTTTTGGACTGAAGCTCTTAAGACGACTGTGTATACATTAAATCGGGTACCAACAAAGGCTATTCCCAAGACATCATTTGAGTTATTTAGAGGTTGAAAATTGATTTAGCATTGGTTGCTCCCTTTGATTTAGAATTGCATTAAATAGATGTGAAAATGACTTTCTTAAATGGTGATATAGAGGAAGAGGTTTACATGAAACAATTAGAAGGATTTTCCTCTACTAATGGTGAGCATTTGGTTTGCAAGCTTAAAAAATTTATATATGGATTGAAACAAGCATCCCGCCAGTGGTTTTTGAAATTCCATGATATTGTTTCATCATTTGGTTTTGAAGAAAACGTCATGGATCAATGTATATACCAGAAGGTTAGTGGGAGTAAAATTTTTTTTCTTGTATTATATGTTGGTGACATATTACTTGTAACCAATGATAGGGGTTTGTTACATGATGTGAAAGAATTTCTCTCCAAAAATTTTGAAATGAAAGATATGAATGATACATCTTATATCATTGGCATTAAGATACTTCGAGACAAATTCCGTGGTGTTTTGGGTTTGTCTCAAACAACCTATATTAATAAAGTTTTAGAGAGATTTCGGATAAAGGATTGTTCACCTAGTGTAGCACCTATTGTGAAAAGGGATAAGTTCAATTTAGACCAATGCCCTAAAAATGATTTTGAAAGGGAACAAATGAAAAATATTCCATATGCTTCTACAGTCGGAAGCTTGATGTATGCTCAGATTTGTATAAGACCTGACATTGCATTTACTATTGGAATGTTAAGCAGATATCAGAGTAACCCAGAATTAGATCACTGGAGAGCTACAAAGAAAATATTGAGGTACCTTTAAGGGACCAAAGATTATATGCTTACGTACAGATGCATTGAGAATCCGGAGGTAATAAGGTACTCAGATTCAGATTTTGCTGGGTGTGTTGATTCACGGAAATCAACATCAAGTTATATCTTCATGTTTGATAATGAAGTCATATCTTGGAGGAGTGCCAAGTAGTCTTTGACTGCTACTTTCACCATGGAGGCTGAGTTTGTTTTTTGTTTTAAGGCTACATTATATGGAGTATGGCTAAAGAGTTTCATATATGGGCTTAGACTTGTAGATTCTATTTCTAGACCATTGACGATATATTGTGATAATCCAGCTGTTGTTTTCCTAGCTAGAAACAATAAGAGTGGTAGTCGAAGTAAATACATCGATATCAAGTTTTTATCTATAAGGGAATGTATTAAGGACAAGAAATTGGTCATTGAATACGTTAGCAATGAATTAATGAAAGCTGATCCTTTAACAAAAGGCAAGCCACCAGTGAAGTTTAAGGATCAGAATGAGATTGAGTTCCATTATATAGTTTTCATTATATGGACAATGTTATTTTTATGAAACTCTTATAATATTTTCTCATATTATAGTGCACATTATTGAATTTTGAGAAAATTGATTATTTTGGACCTGGAATAAACATAGAGCTTATTCATTAAGTAATGTTACCGCATTCAGTTGATATAATTATAGTATACCATAATATATGGAAGATAACACTCAACTACTAGAGGACCTATCGCCATGATTCATATATTATAGTTGGATCGGATTAGGATTTGATACCAAGTTAAACATATGGGCCAAGTGGGAGAATGTGAGAACTTTTCCTCTTCTTGTGTAATAAATGGTCCAAATGTTATGTAAGTTAATGGACATGAATTCCTAGTTTTATGGTAACTGATATTGTGCTTGATGGAAGTATATTCGTATAGGTTGTTTTCTCAAATTTTGGGTCCCTAAGCTCCCTTTTCTCTTCTGAAAGACATACACCATTGTATTGGGGATTTGAGAGCTTAGAGGACCTACAAAACCCAGCTCTTCAAACACCAACAACAATGGCAGGAGATATTTAGTTTTTCTTTCACATTTATTATTATATGATATTCTAACGTATAATATTGTTAAATATATGTTAGAATATGCTTAAAGACATTTCTAAGTTCATGATGAGGGAGGCATACCAGGCATGATCCAACCATTCCAAGAGAGGCTGATTAGGAGAATGATGCATTAAGTTCTAATGATGTTGCATTCAAGGTTGAAAGGGATAGGTTTAGTCCTTGAAGAGGAGTTATATGTGATTTAAGAGTAAAGGAGGAAACAATAGAAGGAGTGAACGAGAATCTTGGTAGCATTATAATGAGTACTTTACCTTCCTTTTAGGGTATGAATGATCTTGGAACTTGAAATAATTAAAACGTCAACAAATTCGCAGGCTATCCAAAATTAATTTTTCGCACAATTAAATCGACAATCACAAATGCAAAATACCAAAGACCCGACGTTTGGTAACGCAGTTCGGCACACTTTGCCTACGTCTGCGGGGCCCTCACCCAGATTAAATTCTTTCACTGTAGTTCACAAAAATTACAAAGATTGATCAACCCCGTACTATTCA
>JAOSBK010000204.1:5120136-5152498 GCA_027568895.1 Erythroxylum shatona
TGTAGCACGCTACCCTCGCGGGGCACGGATTCGGATATCACCATCGATGTCGGGTTCGGGTCACGCGGGAGTGGGGTATTACACACATACCATTTTTTTGTTACATATAAGTTGTTGTCAATTGATCCTTAATTCCATATATATCTATATCTATACATATACATATACATATACAAATCACAAAATTTTACAGATTTATGTGAAGTATACTTTTGACCATGGTATGTGTACAGCATTTGACACATACCATTTGAATTGGATATCATGCTTCTTTCTCAACAATTGCTTTAAAGTTTTTGAAAATAGTGAAAGTTTTTTATTTTTGATTTAAAAAACCTAGGTTTTTTTTGTTCAAATCAGCTTTAAAAGTGATAATATAATGTTTACCTCTACTTGGAGCAAGATTCATCAACCTACAAAAGCTTAGAGTGCATAATTTCTAACAACTTTCTTAGTCTTCACGTCTTTCCTTTCGGAAATGAATCTATATGTTGTGTACCAATAACACATTCTTCAAATTCTTTTTATTGGAGTTTAGAATGTTAGAAGGTCAATACCATTATCTTTTGTTGGAGTGCTTTTAAACCATCAAATTCATATGACTATATTAAAAGTGTCATAACCATGCATCATCTTTAAGTATTGTTGAGAGACAAGTTTGAGAAATAAAAATAAAGAGGAAAATGTTATATTCACTGTCATTTTAACTTGAACACTCAAGCCCAGTTTGACGTCATAAATGTGACAAACACCATTTTTGATTATGATCTCATATACTTTTTCTTACAATTGACCAATACTTAATAATTTGGTTTTTAAATCTAGAAAAAAAAGTTCTTTTTGTTCCAGAACAAAAAGAACATTAGAGATTGTATCAATATCGTTCCCTTTAGTTGGCATGGTTACCTATCCTTTTCCTATAGTTAAGACTTTGGTGTCATTGTCAAACTTTGCATTATCTTTATATCTCATCTAAATTAGAAAATATTATTTGTCATTGTGCATATGTTTGTTGTAGCTAGTGTCAATGTTTCATAATTCTTCCATGGTGTGACAACCATCAATAAAGATGTTTCCTCGTGTATTTCTATGAAAATGAAATTTTCTACATTGTTTTTAGACAAGTTAGTCTATATTTATTTTGATAATGTCCATACCTATGACATTGAAAGGATTTCATATTCAACTTATTTATTGAATTTAAATTTTCAATAGTTGGTTGAAGCCTTCCATGTCTTCTTCCAATATCATTTCCTATTCTTTAAAATTTAGAATTATGATTATCCTGAAATTGTTGATTTTGTGAACATCTTCCTTCAGTATTGCCTCTACCTCTACCTTGATGTACTCTCTCTGAAATTGAAAGACAATTATTAGATGTGTCTTATAATGCTTTCTTTTGTGTGTCTTGTTGTTAGTTTGTTTTCTGCTTATAAACTAATACAAAACCTTGCTATTTATCAATTGAAGGATATTCAATTCTTCAATTGAACATACCATATAATTAAATTTAGGTGTCATTAAACAAAGAATCTTTTTAACCATAGTCAAGTCCTAAATCTTCTCATCATGAACTTGCATCTTGCTGGCAATTATCTTTATCCTTGAAAAAGAAATTTAAAGCAAATTATTTATACTTATTCGATATAATTCAAATTTTTGACAAAGTGATTGAGCTATTGACTCTTGGCCTTTATTGAAACTTGGAATTTTCTTTCATAGATTCCAAAATCTACTTTAAAGTCTCCTCGTAAAGAATAGTTTCTAAGATTGGATGATCAATAGCTCGAAAGAGATAATTCTTCATCTTAAGATCCTTTAGGAGTAGCCTTTCAAGTTTTGATCTTTGTGCATCTATCAAGTATTATGTCTGTTGTTGGTTTAGTAAAAACTTATCATAAGCATGCTTTAATGGTCATAGTGACCATCAAAGCAAGGGATTGTTGGTTAAAAAAAATTCTAAGTTTTCATTATTGTTACATAGTTTTGTTGCTATCACATTATTTTAGTTGCTTACTCTCCTTTTTTCCGCTCGTATCACTTAGTTTTTGCTTTTTTAGTCTCTCTTAAACTATTGTCGTAGCACTCTTAATCAATTTTAACTTTGCTATGAGATTACTACTATCTAGATTAACAAAAGAATATTAGAAAATTTTATTCATGACCTACTGAAGCCTTTATAGATTGATATATAATAAAAAATAAGACGTAATTAGATATTAGGTAAAACTAATGATTAAAAAACTTAATCAATTTAATCGATTTAACCGTAAAAATATTGAGCTGTCCAACATTTCAGTTTAGTTTTTAACTTTTTGATTCGATTCACTTTAATAACTCTTATTGTTAAAAACTGATCAATTTATTAATTAATCGGTCAATTTTTGTAAATTAATAAGTTCTCATAAACTAAAATAAATCGATTAACTTTTATTTAATAATCTCTTTTTTCAATTAAACTTCAAATTCTTCAATTGATATGAGCATTATCTTTCAATCATATTTCAAATTCTTTAATTTTATTTAATCTTTCGCTAATTTTATGATGGTTTAATATCGGTTAAATTTTTTAAACCTAAAACCTCTTATTTTACTGGTTTAACTTCCAGTTTAATTTTTAAATCATTGTGTCAAACATACAAAGAAGTAACAAATTCTTCAATTAAACTCCTGAAAAAAAGGAGAAACTTGGATTAAATCAAGTAAAAACAAGTAAAAAAGAATTAAATATTGCAAAACTTATAGAATTCGTGTAGCAAATTTACTAACAACAAAACAATTTATCAACAAATTAAACCATATGATAATTTTCTTTTTGATTTAATACATTTCGCAATATGTTTATTGAGAAATTTCTATATGTGATAAAAATTTGTATTCTTATTTTATAATCATAAAAGAGACAATAAAAATTTATAAAATAGAAATAGATAAACTTAACAGAATAGTAATTAATGAAAGGAAGTAAAAAAAAATAAAACGGATCCATTCTTAAAGAGATAAAATATTCTTAAAATAAATTTAAACAATAAATTTTAACTTTAAAAGCACATTTAATCATAAGCCTTCATTTTAGCTTTCATTTAATTTTTAATGAATTCATACTTCAAGTCTTCTTAATTCTTGTATACTTTATTGATCACTTAATTTAGTGCTCACAACACCATAAATATGTTGTTATCACTATTATATATCATTATGAAACTTTAGACTTAATTACACAAACATCCCCATTTTCAAATGCATTTTTGTCCATCTCAGATAATACTATATATTGATACATAATACACTTTCCTATGGATGAAATGCCATTAAATATTATAAATGAAAATTTGAGTTTACGTTAAAAAAAATCTTAAAATATCTATCAATATATAGTATGAAAACGTAGGGGTAAGGCTTTCCTACTGGAAACAGCCTCTCTACGATATAGGGGTAAGGCTGCGTACTATCAGGCCCTCCCAAACTTTACTTTATTGCGGGACTTTCGAGGTATGATGATGATGATATAGTATGAAAACGATATATACTTCACATCAAACTTTTATGATATCTTCTTCATAGAACTATTATTACTTTTAAGTTTTACTATAGCGGTGCGCCTTTACTTGGTAAAGAAACATTTAACTTTCAAAACTATTTCAGCCCCATAACTATGCTTGTAAGCTACTCATCGAAACACCCACTGCAACTCTTCTTCGAATGGAACCACGATTGGATTCATTTTCCGTACATCTCCAAGCTCTTTACTTGAGTTGCGTTGTCATGCCTGTGAGTGGGTCCTAATTGTGACGGGATGTTAAAGTTTAAGCCTTTAAGGCATCATCTTTTTCAAATGTTTGAGGGGAGCACAGCAAGTAATGTCATCAGAGAAAAATTTTGGAGACAGAAGATCCACCATTGTAGCCCAATATCGAGGACATGATGATAACCTAAGCCACCGCCACTACTACCTTGCAAGTTGCATTATTGGCTGCAGTAAAGGAAGTGACAGAGAGGAAAACCAAAGCCTCCGAATGGGGTGACCATGTGGTGCGAAATAAGAGTCATAAACACATTATTTCTAATAACATCAAGAATTGGAATCTCACAACTTTTTTACTTTAACTTATCAAATATTTTATATTTATTTTAAATTTTTATTTAATATATATTTAAAAATAATAATTATAAAATTTAAATTAAAAAAGAACACTACACATACTTTCTTTCTAATATTACGAAGGGATTAAATTGAGTTAAAGATATACTCCATTAGGATTTCAATTTAGGTCAAAAATGTGATGTATTTGTATTATAACATGAGTCTTAATTATGCGCTCAACATTTAATGTGAAAGTAAATAAACGAAGAAAACAGGAGAAATATCTGTTTTTACTTTTATAACTTTAAATGAACTTTTTAACGCCAAAATAATTTTGTTTTCACAACAACTTTCATAAAAGTTGATCTATTAGATGTCGTTAACGTCTTTCTGCAATTTTTGTAACATGTGAACCTCTTGACGAATTAGAGAATTTGAACATTTACAACTTATTTAAGCAGTTGCAAGAAACCTTAACTTTATATATATATCATCTATATT
Source organism: Erythroxylum shatona (assembly GCA_027568895.1). Classification (NCBI taxonomy): domain Eukaryota; kingdom Viridiplantae; phylum Streptophyta; class Magnoliopsida; order Malpighiales; family Erythroxylaceae; genus Erythroxylum; species Erythroxylum shatona. The sequence continues at coordinate 5,124,722 of JAOSBK010000204.1, forward strand.
CGGCCTTTTCATCACATGCTCAATGTATATCTGACCCATATTTGTTAGTAGAACGTAAACATCACGAGCTCACTCCTCTACACCACAGCAGATACCTCCTTGTCTAACCATCTCAACAAACAGGACACACACGCATACCTCTGTAAATAATTTACAGCACACACATGCATACATTTGTAAATATTTTACTGCAGATTCCGTTAGCTGATTGTATATATATACATAGTTTGTACATTGTTACTTTCAGTAATATATGAAACACAAATTGCTCCTCTCTCTTTCCCTCTCTCTCTCTCTTCATTCATCAGTTAACGATGAAGATATCAACTTAAAAACTTTCATGGTATCAGAGCCACCCACGATCCATATACCTACATAATCCTCATATCTAAATACAAAACACGCATCAGCCATGGAAGAATACAGTCAAACAAGTGATGAATACCAGGATGAACCAGACGATCTTACCCTTTCACCAGCTGAAAGTCCGGGAACAGTCATGGTGACAAATGCTCTTGACGGACACAACTATCTGAGTTGGAGCAGATTGATGACCATTTCTCTTAAAGCCAAAAACAAGCTAGGATTTGTAAACAGTGAAACAAGAAAACCAGAAGGCAACATCCTTCTGATCAAGAAATGGATTACTGCAAATAACATGGTAATTGCTTGGCTCTTAAATGCTACAATCAAAGAAATACGCGATTCATTCATGGTGGTAACAAAAGCATGAGACCTATGGGAGGAGCTCAGAAGTCGATACGGTGATAGCAATGGTCCTCACCTCTACCAATTAACGCAGGAACTTAACAACTTGCGACAAGATAATGACATTGTAACCCAATATTTTTCAAAATTGAAGAAGTTATGGAATGATGTGGATTGTCTAATGCCCATGAAGAGATGTATCTGTGATGCTGCGGAACATAATAGGGATGTAGCAGATACGAATAAGTTGATGGATTTTATGATGGGTTTAAGGGAAGAGTTTTCAACCGTAGTCAGTCAAATCATGTTGCTGGAACCATTACCTTCTGTTAGTAAGGCATTCTCCATGATTGTCACTGTCGAAAAACAGAGGAACATCAACAGTTTGTCAAAAGGTGTGAATAACATGAATATTGCTCTATTAGCAACTCCTGCAGTGCACAGTAGCCCAGTGAATGATAAACGGAAAACTTGGAATAAAGATGGTGGAAACAAAAGAGTTTTTGTAAAAAGGGAAGACAAAGTATGCAGTTACTGTCATGAAGTCGGACATCTCAGAGAAACTTGCTTCAAGCTGAATGGGATACCGGAATGGTACAAAGAACTTCAACGAAAAAAGGGGAAAGGCACATTTGCGGGAGCAACAATGCTAGACAGTCCAATTAATGAAGGACAAGAACAGCAGGAAAAACAGATGGACGTTGCCGCACTCGCAAAACAAGTGCAGGAACTTATGAGAATTGTCAAAGGTAAACAAGTTGCTCAAGCACATCATGTAGCGTACAATAGCTGTGCAGGTAAGTGCTCTACTCCTAATGATTCATTTTCTAGTAGCGAAAAATATGACAGTGATTCATGGATAGTAGATTCAGGAGCCTCCACACATATGTGCTCAAAACCTAACCTATTAGAAAATCCCACCACAGAACACACCAAACCAGTTATCTTACCCGATGGATCTTATAAAAATGTTACTGCTGTTGGGAACATAAATTTGCACAAAAAAATGACTCTTTCAAATGCCCTCTGTGTACCAACTTTTACCCAAAACTTGATGTCAGTTCACAAACTTGCTACCGAAAATAAGTTGATAACCATTTTTGCTGACAATAGAGTTTTTTTGCAGGACCCATGGAGTGACGATATTATAGCAATAGTCGAAGCGGAAGGAGGTATTTACCGTCTCTCAACCCAAAATTTCACCACCGGCTTAAAAGGCCCATCCCTCCAGTTTTATGTAAACAGATCTTTTGCTAACTTTGTATCCAATGATTATGCTTTGTGGCACCATTGCTTGGGACACATATCACCAAGTAAATTTTTGCACGTACCAACTTCTATTCCCAAAATTCTTACTGATTTTTGTTGTGACATTTGTCCTCTTGCAAAACAAGAAAGAAAACCTTTTTCAAGGCACAAAATTATAGCTACAAAACCCTTCAAACTATTGCACGTCGATGTCTGGGGCCCGTACAATACTCCAAACATCGATGGTTCAAGATTTTTCCTTACCATCGTTGATGAATTCTCACGTGCTACATGGACTTACTTACTCATTAGTAAGGCCCATGTACACGAAGTCCTCAATATCTTTATCAACATGATTGAAACTCAGTTTTCATTGAAACCTTTATGTATACGAACTGATAATGGAACCGAATTCACAAACCAATCTTGCCAAAATATGTTTTATCAGAAAGGCATCATTCACCAAAAAACTTGTGTCTACACACCACAACAAAATGGTGTTGTAGAACGTAAGCATAAATACCTTTTACAAATTACCCGAACACTCATTTTTCAAGCCCAATTACCTACTAAGTTTTGGGGGAAGCTCTTTTAACGACCACCTTTTTAATTAATCGCTTACCTACCAAAATACTTGCGTGGATGACTCCTTTTGAAAAACTCTACTCTAAACAACCAACCTATGATCATTTACGCACATTTGGATGCTTTTGTTTTTCTACAAACACCAAACCTTTCAAAGACAAACTTGACCCATGTGCATCAAAATGCATATTCATCGGATACGTATCTGGTCAAAAGGGATACAAATTATTTGAGTTGGATTCCCAGAAAACCCTTATCTCAAGGGATGTCACGTTTTATGAACACTTGTTTCCTTACCACACTACATCTGTCTCACCTCTAGCTAATACTCAAACTCAGCCCACATATCAGCCCCTGTTTTGTCCTCAGCCCGTTATTCCTATATCTAAAACACACAACCCTTTTAATCATACAAGGCCCACTACTCCTACACTTATTTCCCACACACCCGACCCTCCACTTATCTCCCACACACTCGACCCAACACCCACCATTACCCTACCCGATACCCATGCTGCTATCCCCATCGACAATTTTACCTTCCCTTCTCCTTTGTCGTTTATTCCACACACCAGTACCCATCTTCGTACTAGACCTAAATACCTTGACCATTATGTCTCCCTTGCCATCGCCGACGCTTCGACTACCGCTACAAATGGCTCATCCATCTCCTCAGGTAAACTCGACATTCTCTCCTGTACACTTCCCATTTTTTCTTCCACTTACCTATCCTTTATGGCCAATGTTTCTAGTGACTATGAACCACTGTCATATGAAGCTGCTAAAAATGACTCGTTATGGGTTGGTCTAATGCAAGCTGAATTAGTAGCTCTGAAGGCCAATGAGACATAGATAGCTTCCGATCTATCCAAAGGGAAACTCCTGCTAGATACCAAATGGGTCTACAAAATTAAACGCCACCCAGATGGCTCGGTTGATCGACGTAAAGCGAGACTTGTTGTTAAGGGTTTCCACCAACGCACTGGTATTGATTATTCCGATGTTTTTTCACCGGTCGCCAAGGTTAAGACAATCAGATTATTCTTTGCCATTGCTGTTGCTAATTGTTGGCCACTCCATCATATTGATGTTAACAACACCTTTTTGCACGATTCCATCGATGAAGAAATTTATCTCCGACTTCCAAAGGGTTATGATAAACTACGGGATGGTCAAGTCTATTGCCTACACAAATCTCTCTATGGCTTGAAGGCTTGAAGCAGGCTGGCAGACAATGGAACAAAGCTCTATCTCAAACCCTTATCGATTATGGGTTTATTCAGGCCACATCTGACTATTGTTTGTTTACCAAAGGTATTGACTCGTCTTTCCTCGCTATTATTATTTATGTGGATGATCTGCTAGTCTTGAGCCCTGATGAATCTGAAATTATTGGTGTTAAAGCATATCTGAACAACCAATTCACTATTAAAGATTTTAGTTACGTACAATTTTTTGTGGGTGTTGAGGTTGCTCGCTCTACTGATAGTCTTTACTTGTCTCAATCTAAGAATATTTCTGATATTTTGCGTGATGCTGGGTTGGAAGAACTACGGCCTGCCACGACCCCAATCTCGCTAGGTACTAAATTGTCATGCGACGAAGGGGCTATTTTACCAAATCCTGACAAATATCGACGCCTGGTGGGTCAGTTACTTTATTTGAGTTTTACTCGTCCTGACCTATCTTTCACAGTTCAATATCTTAGTCAGTTTAACAATGAACCACGGCAGCCACATTGGGATGCACTTGTACATGTTTTACGATATATAAACGGCATAAGACATCGCCATCGTTTTTATCCTGTTCAAGACCATGTCTCACTACAAGCCTTTTTTGATTCCGACTGGGCCGGTTGTTTGTTCTCTCACAAATCCCTTACTGGCTACTGTATTTTCTTGGGACGTTCACTAGTTTCATGGAAGACAAAGAAACAATCCACCGTTAGCTGTTCATCTGCCGAAGCTGAATACCAGAGCATGTCTAGCACAGTTTGTGAACTCCGGTGAATTTCCTATTTGTTATGAGACTTACAGGTACATTCTCCTTCTTCATATACTTTGCATTGTGACAACAAAGCCACCATTCACATCTTTGAAAATCTTATTTTTCACGAGCGTACCAAACATTTAGAAATAGACTGCCACCTTGTTCGGAATGCTGTTAAGGAAGGTTTCATCACTACTACTCATATTCCTTCCACACATCAATTGGTTGACAGTTTCCCCAAGGCTATATCTGCAGATACAATCCATATTGCTAGTGTCAAGTTGGGTCTCGTAGACTTCCCAACTTGAGGAGAGGATGTTGGTAGAACGTAAACATCACGAGCTCACTCCTCTACACCATAGCAGATACCTCTTTGTCTAACCACCTCAACAGACTGGACACACACGCATACCTCTGTAAATAATTTACAGCACACACATGCATATCTTTGTAAATATTTTACTGCAGATTTCGTTAGTTGATTGTATATATATACGTAGTTTGTATAGAGTTTTTTTTTTTTCAGCAATATATGAAACGCAAATTGCTCCTCTCTCTCTTCATTCATCGGTTAATGATGAAGATATCAACTTAAAAACTTTCAATATTGATTATGGTTCATTTTCTTCGCTAAACTTTAATCTATTAATATAGATTTTATATTGAGCTATCTTACTATCTTTAACCTCGGTTTGCTTAACTGTACGATTATTAAAATAGTAAAAGCATGATTAATTATTGTCCTAGGAAAATTACTAACACTACTTTCTCATTTTCCATAAAACCAAGCCTGAAAAGCATATATTTACGGATGTAATAAGAGCATTACAGAACAGCAGAGGAAGAAAAAGGTCAAGAAAATACTCGAGTTGGACCTACTTCTTTCACTTTGTTTATTACCGAAAACATGTTCTCATAATGCACAAATTACCGATTAGATGGCATAAGGATTTTCAGGATGCTTTTGCTGGGGAAATTGCTTAGGTCAATCTCTTTTAAATTGTACAAACCACATTGGAAGTTGGAACCTGATTCTTTAAGAGATTCTATAAATGACATCACATCAATCGAGTAGCTAGACTTTAAAGTAAAAATATGGCGTATCATTGGACCAAGTAATTCTCTTAGAAAAATGAAACGAGATATATTAATGAATTATTAATATAACACCTTTAGTTTAATTATGAATGCGTAATTATTTTTATAATTAAACACCTATTAGCTAGTCAATTTTGAGAATATAGTACTTAATTACTAAAGCTTTAAGCCTACAGCAACTGATGGAAGATCAAAAACTTATTCCTCATTTTTTTGAAATGATATGCAGAAAATGAGCACATGAACACTAACTGGATATAGATCACCATTAACATATCATAAAGATTGCGATCTAAGCGAATCTAAGATTGAGAGATGGGACCCTGAATTCTTCTGTCATTGAATTGCTTGTCTCATGAATTAACTTGACAGGCCAGAATTCTTTCAGAAGAACATCAACATGCTGTGGCTTGCAAATCTGACCGAAAAGGAGTTGTTGGGGACAAGAAATCAATCTCTTTAGTTCTGCACCTGTTCCTCCCATTAACAGGAATTGACTTTCACGGTGCAGTATCTATTATAGCTAGTCTGTCTTCAACATATCCATGATTGTTGCATATTCTCCCTTTCTGTTTTTCTCCTTTGTGTCCTCCTTTATCATTTAGATGCCGAGTTAGCTCTAGAACAAAAACATAAAAACAAGAAAAATGTGAAATAGAGATGCAAAAATTTTGTTTCAAAAATTGAAATCGCAAAAATAAGAATTTAAGAGATGAATAGATCATTAATTACGATTAATAGGATATCGATAATTAAATATATCTTTAAACTTTGCAAACTGTCCAATTAAGACTTCAAATTGTTGTTTTTTTAAATCAATGTAACCTACAACTTCAAATTGAACTGCAAATCAACCTAAAATGAAAAGACATCAGCTTTATGTAAAAGTTAGTTTCAGCTTTTGTTTCTCAATTCTGTTTGGTATATAAAACTTTTCAAATAGGTGCTTTCTAGTCTCTATCGGAGGAAATGATAAGTTGGAAAATTTTGTTATTACGAGTCAAGTGTAGAGGTTAAATTAAGAAAGCTAAATTGAAGAACTCAATTGAACAATTTGAACAAGTTCAAGGAGCTAACTAGGCTTTTCTTCCCTGCTGATATTTCCAATTCAGTGGTGGTCACGAGTTTACTTCAAACTTAATCAAAGAAGCACAGCAAAGTCAATGACTATTATGAGTAAGTGGAGGAAGATACTTGACCATACAGGATCATGGATTATGAACACACATTTTGGGAGAATTAAAGAGAATCTAGATACCGCACATAAGCATTCAAGCACATTATAATGGTCTATATACATCCACAAAACAGTATTCTTTGGAAGAGATGAATTTAAGGCTAGAAAATAAGTATGAGTCACCACTCTTTTGATAAGTTTTCTGGTTTTTGTATTAGCAAAATGTTCCCCACTACCAAGCATCCCTCGAAATGCTGACACAAGCAAGGAAAACACAAAAAATTAGCCAACAGTCACCACTCTGTCGCTATAGGCCGACCACTACTTCAAATTCTAGGGCCTATATTAACGGTGTCTTATTGATATAAAAATAAACCTAGAAAAGCTCTTGCTATAAATCAAGCAACGATCATGGTTGAGTTGCGCAAATTAATGATGCCCTGCAAAAAGTCCAAGGCCTAAATGCGATCATCTTTTTGCTTTACTAGCTTGGGAGATGGCTTACAACAAAATCTGTGCGCAAATGTCGGTCGGATGTTCAGGGAAGATTTGGGAAGTAAACAAATGTTGTAAAGAAGCCAAAAGAGAGAAACGAAGCTTTCTTGTGATCAACTACCTACTAACTTTATTCCTAGCCATCTTTCTTTTCTTGGTCCCTACCAGTTAATCCTACTTCTTTGACAACATTGCTTAAGAATAAGGTTTAGAACAACTTTTGTTTCATAAAATACAATGAAAAGAAAAAAGAAGGCTTGAAGGAGATTTGATGACTTTGGTCGGTCCTATTTAATTGCATTTTGGCTTAGGTTTGCCTTTTTGTCATGTGGGTTGTCTTCCATGTGTGCCTCCCTAAGCATACAAGCCAGCGGGACGTCTAAGCTTAATTTGCATTAGGATCTGAATTTGTACATTTACTTAGAGTCAGAGATAAAGGTGCGCTAAGTTTTTCCACGATCTTCCCATTCGGATTGATCCTTTAGGGGTTTTCTTTATCCTTCTCTAATGGGGTTGTATTGTCGCAAAAAGAGAAGGTAAAAGTAAAATAAATGAGATACTGAATCTAATCATGAATGTGGTATTGGCTTGTGAGTTGAATTCAAAGGAAATCTCGATTACGGTAAATGTCAACCATCGCCACATCTTGCACTTGTCAATGGCCATGACCTCATTGTTCATTACTATCATACTCGATCACTTATCTAGCATTTAACGGAGCCAAGGGAATAAAATATTAAAGCAGTTAAATGTTTACTTAAATGGAATTAATTAAGGATTAAGCAATAATAATGGGCATACTTTTTATTTTTTTCGGAGATAAGTGAACGTCAATCATGAACAGTTTCAATGTAATATTGAAATTTAACTTGATGTAACATTTATATTCATGAATTAACACTTTAAATCAGCATAAAAAAGATTCAATCAAATACTTTAATAATTTTATAAGAGATCACTCTTCAATTTTAAAAATAAATTACTCTAATATTGAAAAAACTCTCCTTTTCAATTTTTAACTTTTTCATAAATTTCTTTATATGATTTTTTTAATTTTGAGAATGTAAAAAATTATATAAAATCTTGTTGAAATAATTACCGGTGAAGCATATGTGATTATTGTGAACACAAGTGAATTAATAAAAAGTTATTAAAGTAATTGATTCATCTCAACCCGATTAAAATTATATGTTTTACGATTTTCTGTAACTCGATTAAAATTATTTTATTTTTTATATATGATAACCATAATTTTTCTTTCTTACAAAAACAAGATAAATTAATTATACCAAAAAATATTAATTAATTTACGTAAATATTCTTATTAGTTATGCGTGTCTCGTAATTAAATCTTTTAACAAAAATCTCACTAAAAAGTTCTTAATAAAGATTTAAAATGATATATTTTAATAATTTTAAAATTAATTTCAAAAAATAATTAGATCCCAAAAAAGCTCTATCCTTCAACCCTATTTTAAATGTCTGGTTCAGACTCTTATTACTCCACAATTGTACCACACAATCCTTTTGATTGAAATAGTTCAACAAAGTCAACAATAAGACCCTACAAGCCTTGTTCTGATTCTCAAAAGGTTGTCATCGAAATGGCGATTATAACGGCCGCCATAGCCACTGTTTACGGGAATGCCAAAAATTCAATGCTGGCCACTACGTTGTGTATTTGTCGGACCACAGAAGAAAATATATGTGCATCATGATAATATAGTTCTATTGAGTTCATCATCATTGATCTTGCTTTTATTTTTTCTTTCTGCAATACTTTATATATATATGTTACAAATGCAACTTCAATTTGGGCCACAAGTGTAGGAAGAAAAAAGCTCAGTGCCATTCATAATTATAGTACGTTGACTAATGATATAATAAATTGCCATTAACGGCTGAAATCATATATTAAAAGATTGGATTAACCATTCAAGGGTGGTTTCCTTTGGTCATTTAGTTTAATGATAATCATGCCTACTACATTGAATTACTTAAAGCTATAAATTTGTTATTAATTTGAGAATCAAAACCCTAAGTGTCCAATCATTTTCTTGTCTTATACATAATTTATACATCTTAGAAATGCAACTACATTATATAATAGTCATTTCATCACGAATGCCCTTAAAATATTGTTTGTTATTTTAGGTTTTGACAATACATATTAAAATTTAAAATTATGGCAATTGTTAATATGATTTTTTTAATATATGTAATTACTTAAGAAGTTTCCATCCAAAATATCATTAATACAATCAATAAGTATTCTATTTTGAATAGAAGATCCTTTTTTTGTAAAATTATAATATTTAATTAATTCAAAAATTAAAATTTATAACTTTAAAGTTTTGGTTATATTTAGTGTAGCAATGAAATTCTATTTCTCATTCATTATATGAAAGGTTCGCTTTGCTTTATTCATAATATATTTAAAAATCAATATTATGAAAATTAAATTGGATCAAATAATTGAATTGTGTTGAGTTGCACTTGATTAAGTAATTCAATTACGTTAAAAAGTAAATTTTAGATAATTTTTTAAAAATTTTATCGAGTTTAATTGCAGTCAATTAAAAATTGGTAAATCAATCCAGTTTAACTATTAAAAAGAATAAATTACAAAAGTAAATTCAAAATCAATAAAAAATGTTATTATTTTACAAAGATTGAAATTGATGAATAAATCTAGTTCAATTAAAAAGGAATAAATTTCAAAAAAGAACTCGAAATCAATCTTGAATGTTATTATATCATAAAGATTGTGTGATTAATTCAAAGTTAGGTTGTTTGACAAGTTAGTTTATTGCTTTAGAAAATTCTTAAGATGATGAAATAATGAATATGATGGGAAAGTATTAATATATGCAAGTTCGAATATGTTGTAAAATAAAATATATTCAAACATTTTAACATAAATTTATATGAAGTAAACAAATTATGGCATAATAATAATCTTGCAGTAAGTGTAATATGTTGAAAAATCAATATATGCAAAACAAATTGTAGACATAAGAGATACTAAGATTTTTACGTTAAAAACACTTTTGAACCAAAGTTGGAAATCATGAGATCTCTAGTTTGTAAAAAACTCTACCATTTGATAAAATTCTTATGAAATGCTCTTCAAAGTAATTATAAACAAGTGTCAAACAAGAAGAAACAAATAATAAAGGCATCACCAACAAACAAGGAAGAAAAGGATAGAAATCATCCAAAGTTAAATTATTGTTTGCAGGTAAAAATTGTAATTACAGTCTTCCAAACAATTTCTCTATATAAAGTAAAATCTCAAAAATTCCCAAACAAAATTTGAACTTAATCCAATAATAAATAACTCCAAATTAAATAAAAAACTAAAATTGGTTCTAAAAATTCTTTGATGCACTCTTCTTTTTTACTCCCCCTTTTCTACTTGCTATCTTATACTCAGAATTAGTCCAACTTTTAGACATTAGAAGGGTGAGTTAAAAGACTATAGTGTATTCCTAAAAATGATAGGTCAATTACAATAAACTTAGATCTTTCTACATATTGGAGAAAAAAGGCCTTAACAATTCTTTCCTTCTTGATTGTGTAAAGGATACTACCACTTTTGTGATTAATTAACATGCATCAAACTTTCTTCTTAAAAATACTTGGTCATCATATCATAACGATTGTCATCCCTATGAATCTTTTACAACTTAAATAAGTTAGAACATAAAATATCTCTAAATCAATAATATCTAATATTAATATGCTTTAGCTTACCATGGAATGTGAAATTCTTAGTAAGTTACACTATACTTTGACTATCACAATATAACACATATCTTTTTTGCATAAAGCTAAACTCCCTCATAATTTATCATTTAGAGTATTTCTTTACAATTTTTAATGGTATTAATAATCTCTATTTCTATAGTTAATAAAGAAATGCATTTTTGTAAAATGGATTGCTAAGATGTTACTTCTCCTACAAAGTTAATCATATAGCCCCAAGTAGATTTCCTTGTATCAACATCTTCCACATATATGAATTTATGTATGCATAAAGTATATGTTTCCCTGCTCCAAAATATAAAGTCGAATAAGAAGACACACAAAGATATATATAAAAATCCATTTCTCTTCATTTCAATGTTCTCTTTCTATATTAGAAAGAAAATGATTGACAACACTAAAAGTATAAGTAATATCAGGAATTTGTATAAACCATTGCATACATCAATCTACCAATACCTTAAAAATAAGAAACTCTTTTCATATCATCCTTTTATTCCTCACTATAAGAACATTAATTTTTGCTCAATTTAAAGTGTATTACAAGAGGTGTAAACACCACCGTAATTTTATTTATATTGAAACTTTGAAGGAATTTCTCAATGTACTTATTATATAAGAGCCACAACTTTTTAGTTATGTCATAAATAATCTTCATACTAAAAATTTGCTTTACTAGCCCTAATTATTTTATAGCAAAAGACTTAACAATCCTATAAGCATTTTGACCAATAGTAAGTATGTCGGCAGCAAAATAACAAAGTCAAAATTAAAGAACTTTTGCATAAAACACAATGGTCATATGAAATCTTCTTGAAGCCTTGTTTTCACGTAATAAAATAAAACTTTCTATACCACTGCCTTGGTGCTTATTTCTAACCATACAAGTTATTCCTTAATCTATATACACAATGACTTTTTCCTTTAATTTTGAAGCCTTCTAACTACTTTATATAGATCTCTTTATCTAAATCACCATGGAGAAAAGTAATCTTCACATCTATTTGGTTAACCTTTGAGTCAAAGTGTGCTGTTAAATCTAACATATCTTGGATGGACAATATCATCATAACTAAAGAAAAGATTTCATCAAAATCAACTCCCTTCTTTTGACCAAGGCCATTGAAAACCAATCTAGCTTTGTATCATAGAATTGAATTGAAATGTTATTATCATGCTTCATTCTAAAAATACATTGATTCTTTAAAACTCTTTAATCCTTAAGTAGATTAAAAGTGTGATTATCATGCAAAGATTTCATTTCATCTTTTATAGCTCTAAACTATGTTTCCTTTAACTTATTATCCATAGCTTCCTTAAAGCTTTTGTATTCTCTATTGGTTGTGATAAGTATATAATCACTAAGAGGTTAACCTGATAAGAACTTCTTTTTTATAGATCTTTTGAGATAAGTTTTTGAAGTCATTATATTTGTTAATTATTGACCAACCTTAACATTATGTACTAAAACATCCAAAGTATCTTTACATTATTAATCATTTTGCACTTGAGTATCATTTTCATTATCATCTTGGATCTCAATTGAAGGCTGTCTTTAGCTTTATTAAATGAATCGGTAAAAGAAACTGACTCAATATCAACCAAACTCCTCTTGCTTTAAGAATTATTCATCACAGCCTTGTCAATGTCATCAATAGTCTAGTCCTCCAAGATTGATAGCCAAACTTATCTTAATTATAATCAGTAAAGATACACGATTAGTCTTAATAAACGACTTTGACTTCTCATCCTTAAAAATCAATCTCCTTCTCACTTATATGACTTAGTCTTCCATGTTTTAATTATGGTAAAGTTTTACTCTCCACCATATTCATTGAGCTATCATAAATAAAACCTTGTATCATATACAAGCTAGAGGACTTGTTACCTCAAGTCACAACCAATAAATTTTCAATAAGTTTCCATTATCCATCATTAAAGATTTGTAATAACTATTATCATCAACCTTTTTTATGAAGATCAAATTCAAAGGGATGTCAACCACATGCATGACATGTTAATAACTAATTTTGAATAAATGATAGTCTTCAAGTAAATTGTCTTACTATTAATAAACCTAATCTGACTATCATTGCCCATTTTTAATACCAAAAAATTACTAGGAGTATAAGAAATGAAGAATTCCTTCCTCAGCGTGACAAGATAGGAAGCATTATGATCATCAACTCAACTAGTCATATGGTACACTAATTGATAATATTTTCATCCTAAGCAATAAGATGATCTCTATAAACAACATTAACAATGCAGTTTGTGTTGTCATCATCTTTCTTTTCTTGTCTCATCTTATTTTTAGGATGAGATAATGCTTCTTAATATACTCTACTTTACCACAATGATTATAAACAAATTTTTTGTACTTGAATCTTAAGTTGCTTCTACTTTTCTCTCTACCATTTGACCTTTGAATTTACTTCTCTTTATCTTTGTTAACCAAAATATTTTACTGTGATGAGGATGAAAATGAGCCTTTAGATCTTCTTGTAACTTTTCATTCAAAACAACACTTTTAATATACTATATAGTCACTGCATCATTAGGAGTAGAATTAGTCAAAGAAATACATAATTTTTTTAAGAATCTGACAAATTATTAAGCAACTAAAGTCTTTATATCTCATCATCAAATGTTACACTTGCTTTAACCAATAGATCAAGGAAACCCTAAAAATAATTTAAACGATCATAGGACTATCCTCTTTGTATCTTACATTCATTAATTGTTTAAATAGGAACAACTTGTAATTGTTTATTTTTAAAGTGTAAAGTGTCTCAAGCTTATCCTACTAAAATCCAGAATACATCTCATTAATAATGTGATTAAGAATATTGTCTTATACTTGTCTAATATAGTCAAAAACTTGTTGATGTTTAATTCTCATCTCAACCTTCCACTTATGTTAATTAATACTATTTAAACACACCATTTTACTAATAATTGTCTCCATCTTTCAAATAGAATTATCATAAATATTCAGCCATAAGCTCTGATACTATAATGTTAGGAAGAAAGTACTAATATATGCAAGATCAAAAGCATTTTGAAATATAATGCCTAATTGATATTTTCTTCTGCACTTGAATCTTCAAAGAGAAAGCAAACTTTAGCGTAATAGTGATGTTGCAATAAGTATAGTATAATGAAAAATAAATATGACCAATGCAAATCACATACACAAGAAACACCGAAATTTTTGTATGAAGAATCAAATCAAGAATAAAAGCAACAGGACCTTCAATTCATAAAAAGAAATCCACTATACCAAAAAATTATTACAAAATACTCCCCAAAATATTCATAAAACTAGTATAAGGAGAAACAAATGATAAAGGAAGCAACAACAAATAAGGAAGAAAAAAGATAAATTACCCAAAGTTGAGTTACATTTATAATTCTTCAAACAAGATTTGTACCATGTAGATTATAAAGCAATATCTTATGAACTTGTAGATTAAATTTGAACTCAACTAATTATAAATCATTCTAGATCGATAAGAAATTTTGAGCTAGTTCAAAAAGATTATGTTGTAACTTTTCTTTCTCTTTTTTTCTTTTCTTTACCTCTTATGTTGACGCTCTTATACTCACTATTAATCCCATTTTTAGATATTAAAAAGTGAACCAAAAGATCATAATGAATTTTCAAAAATAATGAGTCAGATATAATAAATTTGAACCTTTTTATAAATAAAAAGAAAAAAATTCTAACCTAGCAATTATTATCCTAAAAACTATCAATTCAACTAGATGTTATAAAGAATAGGGGCCATGCCTTTTATTACCATATTTAAGATCATATGAAAGTGTAATATCCTATACTTTTGAGGAGAAACTGATATAATATTAAAAATAAACTTTCGAAGAAAGACTGATATAATATTATGAAAAGTATTTTGTTGATAAACTTAGTACTTTAATTATTTATACAAATTTAGACTCTTCCATTCATAAGATTATATTTTATACTCAATATTTCATAAATTAATAATATATAATAATTATGTTATAATTTTATTGTTTCTATTTAATAATAAATTTTAGTTTGATAGCGAAATCTTGATTTTTTTTGTTTATTCCAATTTGATATTTGATTTTTTAAAATATTGATAACGATAGAGAGACAAGATAATACATGTAAAATATGCACAAAAGGGTAGGCAAAACACTAAATCTTTGACTTTTCTCATGCCATTTTTCAATAGTTAGTTGTCACTCCCTCCACCTTATTAGGTGCATGCTTTACTGTAAAACACAATACCAGCAGGCAATAGTGAAATGGCTTCTCTACTTAAATAATATCTAAAGCAAATAATTGTCAAATAGAATAGGACATGTGTCTTTTGTGGATTAGAGTCACTAAATTGTTTATGGAACGTGATTACTAAGTTCATTCTAAATGGGGATAGTATAGATATTGGTGTTGGAAACTGACTTCCATTCATAGTTTCATAAACAATAAAAAAATACAGCATACATTCCACAAAGAGACTAGCAATATCTTTTTATCCGCTTTCTAATCCCAAAACGCAAGATCAATTTTCATTTTCATTTCTGTAGACCCATTGAACCAATTCACATTCAGGCTATATAAAATGGTAACACAAGGGCCAAGAAATATAATTTGGTGGAGACAATTCTGTTATTGCATAGAATAATACAAAAAATAAATATGATTATACAAGTAGGAGTGGCCTAAATGATTTCAACTCCTCACTTATGGCTCTTCTTTATAGGAGGTTTTGAGTTCGAGTCACGCCAAAGGAGGAGAAATAGGAAATGCTCCTATTGATAATCCTCTAACCCTATGAGCATAGCTCCTTGATTGGGTCAATTATGGACGCCTCGCTTCCAGCGGCAGTGTAGAAGTTAGAGTTAATAGGAAACCTGGGGCTGATGGGAACATGATGCTGAGCAGGGTCAGTGATCAATCATCAGCTGAACAATCACGTGATGACTCCTTGTGCACAAAAGTGTACTGGCTATGTAGGAATATGAGGGATCTTAGGGTTCCAGATTTACCTCCTCTAGGGCTCTTGAGGTGGGATTTTAGGGGCTTAGGATTAATCCGGCTAAATGGGATATCTAATATAATCAAAATAAATAAAATAATAAGGGTAGTATCAAGTACATTCGTTTATATGTATATTTCGATTTTGTTTTGAATTTACTAAGCCTACTATGCTAGTAAATATATGGATTTGATCCCAGAGAAAAAGATGAGTGTATAAGAATTATTAATAAAGGAAACAGAGAAAAGAGAAAACCCTACTTCATAATGGTGAAGGACCATAACTCAGCAACGGTATAGGCTCATTCCTTCGTCTTGACAAGATCACTATGGACGTATATAGGTGAGCTCACCTTCACGTCACAATTAAGATACTTGAGTAGCTTGGAATGTAATTGGACCTATTAAAAATTAATTGGAAATGGGAGATTATATGGAAGATTATTTGGAAATGGGTCAGCCAGTAACGGATCAGATCGTTTCTTTGGTTAGCCGCCAACCAGAAACTTCTGACTAATCAGCAGAGAGTGGCGCGCCGTATTGCTATCGATGATCGATGTTCGGTTTGTGGCAGTATTGAGACTACACTTTATGTGCTATGGGACTGTTCGCGGGCGGGTGCGTTGTGGCGTAACTTCCCCCATGCGGTACTCGGTTCGGGTTTTTTTGAGCAATCGTCGGAGGAGTGGTTGGCTTTTAACTTGAGCAAGCCCAATCTGGTGCACCAGGATGAGTGGGCCGCTATCTTTGGGGTCGGCTGCTAGTTCCTTTAGAAGTGGCGTAACTGTAGCCTTTTTGAGCCTGGCTTTGTTTGGCCGGACGCGGGTCACCGTGTCATTTTAGACTACATGGAATGGATTCGGCGGACCCGGGCGTTGGAAAACAGGGTTTTCCAGACTCAGATCGCCCCTGTGGGCTCCCTAGTAGGCTGGACCAAATCCCCAGAAGGTTGGGTTAAGGTTAATTCTGATGGAACAGCGAAGCATGGCTCCTCTCAGGCGACTGCGGGCGGCTTAATTCGTGATTGTCACGGCAACTGGTGTGGGGGGTTTCAACAAAACCTCGTTCAGGGCTCGCCTCTCATGGCGGAGCTGTGGGGTGTGTTTTTCGGTCTTTCGCTGGCTTGGAAATTGGGTTATCGCAGGGTAGTCGCCGAAGTGGACTCTTTAGAGGCCATTCATATTATCTCCGATCCAAATTCTATTCTCATTGGGGATCTTTTTTTGGTGCTAAGTATTCGAAAGCTCACACTTCAGGACTGGAAGATATAATTCCAGCATGTTTTTCGAGAAGACAATCAGTGCGCAGACAATTTTACTGCCCTTGCAGGACTTCGTAGCCCTGGTCTCCATATTCTCCAGGAGCCCCCTCTAGGTGTCCAGGAGCTCATCCGTAATGATGCTCACAGAGCTAATTGTGTGATTCTCCTTTGTATTAAAAAAAATTAATTGGAAAGAAAGGGATTGATGCCACAAATGAGGATCTTATGCAAATGCTTACGACCATAAATCTTCTTACATCAAATGCCTAATATCCTCATTTGTGGCATCAATCCCTTTGTCTCCAGTTAATTTTTAATAACTCCAATTACATTCAAAGCTACTCAAGTATCTTAATTGTGACATGAAGGTGAGCTCACCTATACACGTCCATAGTGATCTTGTCAAGACGAAGGAATGAGCCTATATATAGTTCATTATTACAGGAGGTTAAGATTAATTTTCAATGCCTCTTTTTCAGAATTAAAGGGAGACATATCACAAATATCAGTATTACAACTACAGTTCCGAATCATGCCCGTCATTTTGGTCTACGCCTTTCCACGTACCAACCTAACCTAACTGTCGGGAACCTGAAAAGTTCATCGATTAGACTCCGCCGTATATATCAAATACCAATGTCTACACACATAGACAAAGACGTTCTAAGGGAACTACGTCTAGTACGTATAGACATACCGTTCCATTCTGATCCTCAAGAAAGTTTGAAAACCACAAATTAAAAATCTGAACATAAACAAGATGCTTTTGAAGCTCAATTAACAGCAGAAAATGTAGTGGAATTAATGCTCCACTCTTCACTTATATTACTTTGTGTGGTGAATGTGTCCCACCCCAAGGGATGACATAAAAATGCATACTACTCTTAACTTGAAGATGTACTCATGATCATTGATGAATGGCTTGTACACAGCTACAAGTGCCTTCTACAGGGCACTGGCACCCCACCCAGTCATAAACAACGAGCTGGAAAAGATTTAACAGAAAAGGATTTACTAATTATGGGAGCTGACTTACATACATACATATAACTTAGTATATATTGAGCATGGAAGATATGGGCCATGCATCCCACTAGCAGGGTGAGTGAGTGAGTCAACTATTGGGGACGCGTTGAAATGGAAATGAGAGAGATCGGGAACGAGGAAATGGAATTGAAAAACACTATAAATGTGGGAGTTGGATTAGTCACTTCTTAAGTCTCAAAATCACCCAAAGAAGCCCTTGAAAATATAAGGCTTTTTATACATACTTGTGGGATTGTGGAATTGATTCGTCAAGCATTTTCTTTTTTTGGTTTCATTCAAGGTTTACGATAGCATTACAAATATTCCTTAGAATAGGGGAAAGTTTAGGAAAAGGCTTTTATAAGATGAAGTTCACAGGAGATTCCTTGCCTGTAGCTGCTGTGGAGGAGTTGTCTGTTGATTGGAGAGGCAGACCCTGCAAGAATCACAAGCATGGTGGCATGACCGCGGCTATTTTTGTCCTTGGTCTGTCTCTCTCTTTATAGTCTACACATTGATCTCCTTGTCTTCGATCTCTGTTTTATGAATACGCATTGATCATGAACATTTCTATAGGATTTGCATGGTTTTGAAGTAAAACTTAACCAATATCAAGTCCACATGGAGTGTCTGCTTCTGGCAGGACATTATAACTTGATTGCGGTATCCCCGATTTGCAACATGTGCCCATTACCATTTTCCTACGTCAAATACCAGCTTCTTTTGATCAGTCTTATGAGTTCATTAGACAGTACCAAACCCAGCAACAGAATGGAATATGGAAATTTCATTTTAAGTTTGTATTTAAGCATAACATATCTCTGGAGTTTAAAGAGCTCATAGTCACTTTTTGTTTGATTCAGGACTTCAATGCTTTGAAATGATGGCAATAGCAGCTGTTGGGAACAATCTCATAACTTATGTATTCAATGAAATGCACTTCCCACTATCAAAATCTGCAAACATAGTCACGAATTTCGTAGGAACTGTCTTCCTCCTTTCTCTCCTTGGTGGGTTCCTGTCAGATTCTTATCTCGGAAGCTTTTGGACTATGTTGATCTTCGGGTTCGTTGAACTCTTTGTAAGTACCTGTTTTTCACCAATCAAGCTTTCAAGCCCAAGAAATTATTCAACTTATAAGCACTGAATTATATTCTAACTTTTAGTAACGTTACAGGGTTTCATATTACTGTCAGTTCAAGCCCACTTGCCACAGCTGAGGCCACCACGCTGCAGCATGGTCTCCAACTCCGAGGGAAGTCTCTGCGAAGTGGCCAAGGGCTACAAAGCTTTGATATTCTTTGTGGCACTCTATTTGGTGGCTTTGGGAAGTGGGTGCTTAAAGCCAAACATAATTTCTCATGGAGCAGATCAGTTCAGAAAAGAAGACTCCAGGAAGCTCTCCACGTACTTTAACACTGCCTACTTTGCCTTTTGCATGGGGGAGCTTATAGCACTTACCCTTCTTGTTTGGCTTCAAACTCACTCTGGCATGGATGTTGGGTTCGGGGTCTCAGCTGCTGTTATGGCGGTTGGATTGATTTTCTTGACTTCGGGTCTGGTTCTTTACAGGAACAAGCCACCTCGAGGAAGTATATTCACTCCAATTGCACAAGTAACACACAAATCTTTATCTTTTTTGTCTTCCATCTAGCAATACACAAATCATCATGAATTTGACCTAATGATTGATGCTAATAAACCTCTTCAATTCTCAAATTTTGGATTTTGGTAAAGTATGAGATTACATGAATTTGTATACATTTCCAAATTCTTGCATGTTAAAACAAAATTTTGCCATTATAATCTTTCTGTGGTTCAGGTTTAATCTGTTGTGCTTTATTTCCATGGACTGACTGAGTTCTGTCTTTTGTTCTTGGATTTTCATTTTTTTTAGACAACTAAAAGCAGTTTCTATGCTTTAATTAGAGGACTAAACAATACAAAGTATTCAGGATTTCCTTTTCTGCTTTGAATAACCATTAAATCTACATTTTCTTTCTTTCTTTTTTTCCAAAAGGAATTGCTTAGTTTACAAGATAGCGTCTCATTGGATTGGCATGTCATCTTTTAGTTTTACTATTAATCCTTCTGCCCTTTTAGTACGAAACACGTTGTATGAGTTGCCAGGCTCACGAGATCAGCACTGTCCCACGGACCTGCTACTTTGAATAAAATTTGTATGATTAATTGGTCTCTCTTTTCCTGTTCTAATTCTTTAATCTCCTCGACAGGTTTTTGTCGCTGCCATTACTAAAAGAAAGCAAATTTGTCCCTCCAATGCGCAGAAGCTACATGGAAACCACAAAATTATGCCTCAGCACGCATCTGCTTCGTCACTTTCTGTCAGCAACCTGCTTCATACTGACAAATTCAGGTGCGATTATCCAAATTAATAAAGGAAGATAGGGAATAGGAAATATTGCTGTTACGATGTACTTGGAGCAATTGCAGATAATGAAGGCACTATTCTAACTAATGTAAATTCAAATTGTACGGAAGAATAATTTCAACAATCTCTAAAGCCACGACATGGAATTCATATATCCGTATTCAATTTACATTTTACAACCTTAAATTCTTGTTATTTGCAGATTTCTTGACAAGGCATGCATCGAAATCCAAGATAGATCTCAGGAAAGCGAAGGTCCATGGAAACTATCCACGGTGGGACAAGTGGAGCAAGTGAAGATCATAATCTCTGTCATCCCTATATTTGCCTGCACAATCATCTTCAACACCATTTTGGCACAGCTTCAAACATTCTCAGTCCAACAAGGAAGTGCAATGAACAGCAAGATCACAAAAAACTTTCACATCCCTCCAGCTTCACTTCAATCCATCCCTTATATTATGCTCATCTTTTTAGTCCCTCTCTATGAAACCCTATTGGTACCGTTTGCTCGAAGAATTACAGGAATAGAGTCTGGAATCTCTCCACTGCAAAGGATTGGCATCGGACTATTTACTGCAACTTTCTCTATGGTTTCAGCTGCCATAATAGAGAAGAAGAGAAAAATGGAAGCTCTGCAATTCAATACAAACATGTCCATATTTTGGATTGCTCCACAGTTCCTCATCTTTGGCCTCTCAGAGATGTTCACTGCAGTAGGTCTCATAGAGTTCTTTTACAAACAGTCGTTGGAGGGCATGCAGTCATTTCTAACAGCCCTAACTTACTGCTCATATTCTTTTGGCTTCTATCTAAGCTCTGTCCTGGTTTCATTGGTGAACAGAATCACCTCTAGCTCTGATGGTAACGGCTGGCTTAGTGAAAATGACCTCAACAAAGATAGATTAGACCTCTTCTATTGGCTACTAGCTGCCCTAAGTCTCATCAACTTCTTGAATTATCTGTTCTGGGCCAGACGGTATTCTTATAACCCATCCATATCACCTGCTTCACCTCATAATTCTCATGGAGAAGACATGGAAGTCCAAAGCTTCAATGATTCAAAGCTCGTTGAATTCCACAGTAGTGTATCTTGAACAACAGTATCTTCTAATCATAGTTTCTTCCTCCTTTCCAGCTGTGCCTTGACCTGCTTAGTACTATTAGTTATTACGAAAAGTGAAAATCAAGTAGATAGAGATTGGTAGGTTAAGACAATACCCACTTAGGGTACCAACTTTATGTAGATATATGACTATCCTAATGTGTATGAAGTAGAATGGACATGTAATGTGGATCTTACTTTGGAGGCTATGACATAGTCCATGCATGAGTTGGTACTAAAGACATGTAATAAAGGTTAGGTTAAAATCCCATCAACTTCAAGATTCAACGCATCATCCTATGAAGTATCCTCTTTCCATCATCTTGCTTTCTTTCTGTGGAGGCACGATCACATCTAAGGACGGCCTCATCTCATTTCTTTGTTTTTTTTCCCCTTTTGATAAAGAGGAAGATGTAAGTGATGGGGTTGGTATTAGTGTGCTTTAGTTGGTTGAACTATTTCTTTTCCCAAGTTGATTAATACCATGGTTATACTAATTAATACTAAGAAGTATATGATTAATTAGTAGAAAAAAGAACAATTTCAAAGTTGGTTCAAAGGAACCATGACAAGGATGATGATTAAATAGTTAACTTAGAGCATGCTTCCAAAAGCAATCTTCCATAAAGCAAAAGCTAAGCGAAGCAGTTTTTAACAATTGAACTAATTTCAGTCATCCACATCTTCTTCATAAAGAAGCATGTCTAAAACATGTTTATAGGCAGGCCCTTCACTTGTAAGTGCCTAGCTGCACTACTATCCTCCTACCACCGCTCGATATCCATTCTTTTGTGCGCTAAAAAGCCTCAGTGGCCCCTGTTAGTAACAACCTTTGCCGACATAGTCGTGGATTAATCTCCAGAGTCTGAGGACAATATCATAGCCTAAGCACCAATAATGGTTTCAACCTATAAACCTCCTTCCTAATCTAAAATAGCTTCTTGATGCTAATCATTGACTAGTGTGCTTTAAGGCCATAAGGGACTTTAGTTATTGATCACCATTTCATAATAAGTTTACAATTACTTCCACACTCCTATTATTTTTACAATAAAGTTTTTATTTTTACCTGTCTTACATATAATAAAATATTTTGGGGGGATATAATAAAATTTATATAAGGGAAAAAATGATTAGTCTATTTTTATTTTATTGTAATTCTCTCCAAATAATTCAAAGTTAGATTCACTTAAAATCACCTAAATTGATCATTCAACTACTCTTTTAGAATTGTTATAGAATTTAAAACGTCAAATTAATTTCTAATATTCTATTTAAACTTGATTTTTGTGTAATTCAAAGAATAGCAGCTGCGGGTTCCTCCGTTTTTTTAAAAAATTCAAACATTATCTATAATTTTTTAAAATATCAACAATTTGATCAAGGGATTTTATAAACTCTAAGTTAATTTCTTTCTTAGTAGTGTATTCTCTAATAAAATAAAACTTTGTGTCAATATACTTGCTCCATTGTGAAATTAATATTGGATTTATTGTCTCAACTTTCCCTACATCAAAATCTTTCAACAACTTTCTTATTCAAATAACATTACAATTATAAAAAAATAGCTACTATTCTCATCTGGAGAGTAGGACTATAATATTGTTTATTTGAAATTACATCATGTCCTAAATAAACAAAATCACTAATATAAAAATTTATTAAATTAAAGTTTTAAAATATATTCTAATTAAATATAGATTAAGGAGAAATGGTGACCATTTGAGTTTCCATTAAGTAAACCCTAAAATATATATGCAATAGCCCACATGCACTTCAGATAAGCAATTTCGCAAATTAACGATTCCAAGTTAAAGAACTGGTTAGACCAAACAATGTTTTGAATTGTTTACAAATTAACGTTTTGAATTACAAAATTGAATTCTAAAATGGGTCTTACACTTGTGAGGATGAAATTTCACTTTTTGAGCACATAATGTAAGATTCAAAGTCATTGTGGAAGTTTATAAATTGGCCCAAACTTCTAACATGAAGAGGGAATTTGGATGGCATAAATAGAGTTAAGAACACTGTGATGTTCATGGGCTGAATTCCAAATTCTAAATGGGCTGGCTGATGACGAAAGTATTCACATCAGCAAATGTCATGGAGTCCAAACCCTAGCTCCATTCTGTACACCATTGGATTCTGGATTGGATTTGAAGCTCTCTTGAACCCCAAGTTAAGTCCTATCCACTTATATAAAATTTAAGTATCAGGCCTGGGACCTAGGCTATCGTCAAGTAGTAATGAAAGTCGACTCTTTGGAGGTTATTAATCTTTTTCTGCTCCTTTTGGTATTCTGACTGAGATTTCTGCTTCGGTGACAGGTGTCCAACAACTCTTGAACAGGGAGTGGACGGTCCGGATGCAGCATGTTTTCAGGGAAGGCAACCAATGTGCGGACCACCTTGCTCGCCTAGCCGGGGTGGGCAGCCTAGGTCTCTCTTTCCTTCACGAGCCCCCCTTTGGTATTCAGGAGCTCCTCTGCCGGGATGTGCAAGGCGTTATGTACCCTCGAGTATTACATTAATGTTGTAGCTTTCTTTTGTAATCAAAAACAAAAAAAATTTAAGTAAATATGTGTTTAAAAGTAAATGCAAAAAGAGTATAAATGACACAAAAGATCTGGTGTGGCATGCTGCATGAAATAAACCCATTACTGTTTTACGTAGCTGGCAGAAGAAAAGAGTGAAATGGATATGAAAACAAAAGCTGAACAAGTGTACATATTTACATAGGATACACGTAAATGTGTGTTTAAAAGTAAATGCCAAAAGACCATAAATGACGCATCCGGTGTCGCATGATGCAGGAGATAAAACCATTATTGTGTTTACATAGCTGGCAGAAGAAAAGAGTGAAATGGATATGATAACAAAAGCTGAACAAGTGTACTACTTCCAGTCTGTCAAACCCACACGTTACTGTACCACTCCCACTTTTGGAAAACACGAAAGAAGAAGATATCATAGACGCAGAATGCTCCTGACAGAGAAAGTGGAATGAGCCCCACAAGATACATCGATATTCAATTCAGTCATCATTCTACGACTTGCTGAGAAATAATGTACATTTTTCTGCCGAGTTACATGCCCAAGTAAGCATATCTCCCACTGATAGTTTGAAACACAATTTAAAGAATTGGTGAGCTTCATTATTCATGTCAATTTTACGGGTTTAGTAATTTCTTGTTTTCAATCCATCCATGTAATTAGTAGACTAAGGTTACTCTTTCGTGGCTGCAAAATTACATTTTCAAATCACTGATGCAATAAGATTCGTTGAATTATAAACATTTGACTACATACAGGCCAGCTTCGTTTGGTAGACAATTAATAAGCTTTTTTTTAGTTGATTGGTTGTCTGATTTATTTTTTAAAAGTTATTTGGTGACTAGCTTTTTGAAGGGTTGATCTAAAATAAACAATCAAATACGAAAACACTTAATGGAAGAACGTTTTCAACAATCAACTAAAATTTTAGGTATTAAAAGTCGATTATATCCTTTATGTGGTTATTGGTTAGAAATAAAATGTTGTCCTTAAATAAAAATAAAAATAGAAAGAGTTGCATAAATTTTTCATAGATAATAAAATAGTACAGGTAAACATGACTTTTCTAAAATCTAAATTCTTATAAGAATATTTAACAAAATACTAAGATATATAATATTCATACCCTTATAATTTTTTTAAAATCATGTCTTCGTAAGCCATTTATACATAAACAGCTAATATTAAACAGTTAATTTTACCAAACATCTCTAATAAATAGCTAATGTGATCTGCTGATCAAATCAGCTAATAAAATCAACTTGATACAATCAATTATTAACTAATGTAATCAACTAATTGTCAAACAGAACCAAAATTTTTAAAAACTTTATGCAATTTGTACAATCACAAGTTAAATAACGAGTACAAAGTGACTAAAAAAGATCATTTTTCTCTTACATTTATGGATCAAATGATCAAAAGGGTGACTAACTTTATATTCTATTATTTTCTTGACTGATGTTTTGGATATAACAAAATTTTTATAAGATTAAGAGAAAATGACTTATAGAACATTTGCTTATAGGTTTGCCTTTTTAGTTATGTAACAATCCTTCAACTTTTTAAAGATGTATGATGTCTATTTTCATAGATACGAATAAGGACATAACAGAGATCAATTAAAGATCATATGTCCAACCACCTAAATTAAGCTGTTTTGTATCAGTAGGTTAGTTGAGGTAATCAGATAATTAATCCCAATTAATTACGGACTGAGAGTGGGGTTGGACAGTTACAATGTTTGAGTTGGTTGATATTTTGCTGTCTGGTCCAACAAGTTGGAGACAGCTGCTTCTGCCATAGTCAGTTAGTCTTTCGCTTTTTTGTTTTCCACTTTTCTTTTTTTTTTCAGTATGTTTTTGCCTGTAATAAGGGCCCTGGTCCTGACTCCTGTCCTGATAGAAAAAGCTAAAGGCTTGCTTGTGCTTGACCTGCTCTCACTCCTTTTGCCCCCTTTTATTTCTTTATTTTCTCTGTTGCCATCCATCGAGGCTTCCACTAGTGCTACGTTCTGTTAATAGAGTTACAATTCTTACACTAATCATGAAAGTACAGCTATATCAACAGCTCAAAAAAAATAATTTTTTTATTTTTTATTTTTAAGTTATTACCAACTAAATATATATTATTTATATTTTAATAAAATTATGATTATTTTAATTTCATAGTATATATTTAATTAATTACAATTAACTATTAGTAATGATATGAACAATTTTATTTAAATTATGTAATTAAATTAAATTTTAATTTAATAATTAATAATTAATTTAATTTTTCTTCAGAATATATATATTTCAAATAAAATTTAATTTAATAATTAAAATAAATGTTAACTTATGAATAAAAATGTTAATTTTTAAATTATTTGTTTAAATAAAATAAAATAATTTTATTAATAAGTATTATATAAGAGATTAAAATAAATTTATTTAATTAAAATAATTTATTTATAAGTTTTTATGTAATTATTATTAGTAAAAAATATAATTATATTGGTATTAATAATTAAATAGAGTTTTGTTTTTATTTAAAAATTAAAACTCAAAAAGTAGAAGTAGCTATGACTTCGAAATGAACTAGGATCTTGTTGGGCTAGGATTACCGATACGCTAGTGTCGGGACTCGGGAGGGGAAAGCGCACATGACCAGGTCACAGAGTCTGAGTAAGCTTACAAGTCCCAAGGAATGATTGCCCTTTGTACGGTATTCCTGAGATTCTGTCATGAGTCACGTTGTCGTAGGTGGTAATTTATTTATGGCCTGTGTCTCTAAGGGAGTAATTAACGGTAAATATGCTGCCTGCGTTGACCAAAAGGCACTTGGCTGCTTAGGATTCTCCAATGGCTGCGCAGCCATTTTAAACAGGACAACAGCATTTAAGCATATGTAAATTGTATATTAAAGCTTAAATTATGCATGGCAAACCTTTTTCAAGGAGAAACAATCGAGTTTAAATAATTAAGGCAAAAAATGATGCTTGAGGCTCTATTATTCAGTCTTGTAATCTTATTAGAAGAGGGAAATGAGGCAAATATCATCTTACATTCTCCAATTTGTTAGGAAAAAATTAATGATTAAAAAAATTAACAGATTTAGCTGATTTTACCATAAATAATTAAAGAAAAATATATAAATTTCCTTGTAAAGCTTTTTAAAACTAAATTTGTTTTTTTTAAAAGTAAAATAGGCAAAAATTTCTTAGAAATTTCTCTCCTTCTAATAAATGTCTTCCTTATTTAAAAAATTATTACTCCCTTCTATTCAAAATAAGTGTCGTTTTAGAGAGATGCACACTTATTAAGAAAGCTAGTGAAATGTTTGATATACCCTTATTA